>JAVDBV010000453.1:0-14196 GCA_032619315.1 Piper longum
GGCAAGCAGCCGATCCGATTTAAATCGGCCGATTCCACTCGGAATCGACCGATTCATGCAACCCAGGGTTTAACTAGTTTTATGAGCTGGCTAGAGAGGAGATGCCAAATCTAGTATTGGAATGAGGGGGACATGGATTAGAGGTGGGCTCCCCATGTTCACCTCAGTTAATATTATTTTTTGGGAATATATAAATTTCGCGCTAAGAAGCAAATGCAATATTAATTCAATGTATGTACATGGAAATTAATAGCGCACAACCTTTTTCTCTAATTTTTTTAAAAAAAGAATAAAATAGGAAATATTTTATCTGAATACTTAGAATTGGGAATGGGGTTGATGTCTAATAACCTAAATGTAGTTTCTCATTTAATATTTAATGGAGTAATAATAAATATATTAGTTGAAATAATTTATAGATCTTCAATTTGAGTTAATAATATTGAAAAGATGATTTTACTCCATTAATTTGTATTTTGGACTAATTTATTACAAAAGGTGATTTATATTAGGGTGGACTCGATATAAGGTGGTCTCTTAGCCACAAGTTAAGTGTAAGAATTTCATGCCAAAAATTCTCAAACTGGATAAATTGTGATAACTCTAAATTAATTCTACATCAAATACTTATTAAGGTGAAATCTAATTTAATAACGTAGATGATTTATATGTCTCTTCATTTTGATATAATTATTTTGAAGAACCAACCCTGAGTCGTTAAGATAGTGGGTTGGACGAGACATGAGATAGGCCACTAATCATTCATAGACACACAATAGAAGTTCTAAGGGCGAAATTTATTAAGATAAGTGAACTATGATATCTCAAAATTAATTCTATATCTAAAACCTAATTAGATAAGATCTAACTCATTAACAATAAAGAATTATAATTCTTCAATAAGTTAACCATTTTAAAAAAAATGACTTAGATTTACCCTTTTCCATTTGGATTGAGTCATGGCAATATCAAATTATTATAGTCTATTACCCAATGGCAAAGCATGAGAGATTATCATGGTATATTTCCTCATCTGATAAGAGTTTATATTTAAATCAGAGTTGATTCCCAATGTAAAATATGCTAAAACGACATCTTCACTAATAAAATAAATTATTATCCTTCAAAGTTCATTGATTAATTAAAATTAGGTCGGGAAAGAACTCCCATATAACTTAACTCCCAGCTGCTTCCCAATTTTAACGAAGACCTCTCGAGTTTGAACATTGACAAAATGGCACTGCTTTCAACATCATGTCTATATATGATGAGGAGCCGTATTCGATCAGATCTTTTCATGTACACAACATATATATAGTATATAAAAAATGTACAATCTAAAACAGCCTCAGCCGTACGATGAAGATCGAACGGCTACAGGGTTGCCATGTCAGTTCAAAGGGCTGACCATTTGATTTTGACCCGGTTTTGTCGTGCTTGACTTTTGAATCATTCCGATTGTAGTAACCGTCGACTCAAAGTCGGCAATCCCACACGTGCAATTATTCCCCGCGTGCCGTCAGAGCGCCACATATAACTGTCACTGGCTAACAAGACAAAAATTTCAATCAAATTTTATTTTATTTTATTTTATTTTCCAGTGTGTGAAGCTTCGTGGAAATAAGAAGAATATTAAACAAAATAAATTTAATAATAATATTTTTTCTTCAGTTGGGGAGGTCAAAAAATTTGGCTGCTGGATTTCAACAACTTGGACTGTTGATCATGAAATATTCTTTCATCTCCATATTCATTTTCATGGATTAAATAACAAGTTAATATAATAAAATAAGACAGCCTATCACTAAAAAAAGGGGGAGTAGCGAGTACATGTAAGGTATATGAATTGCAGGGGTTAAACTTGAGAACATTTTCTTTTAATTATTTAGAAAAAATATAGTTAGAGCCGAGGAATAATAAAAGAAAAATGTTAAGATTGTCTAAGTAAGTTTAATGGTGGCTATATATTAAAAATTAATCTAAACCCTAACTGAGCTGTTTGTGACTTGTAACACCCCATATCTGGTTCACCTAACAAAAACTCTTAAAATCGAGTCTGGTCATATATAAATTAATTAATTTACAAGACTTGAATAAGAAACAAATCAAAACAATCCTCTTGACGTCTTGAAAAAAGAAGAAACTACTAGATGCACAGCTAACACTTAATATGAAAAAATGAATGGATGCAACAACCTAATAAAGAGTCATGTGCAATGACATGACATGAAATCACTTAATACACAGTACGGATAAAAATATAGATAAATAAAATAAGAAGGTAAATATATCAAAAAACTGCTGAAACTAAAATATCAATGTTTCATTAAGAGACCTGATGTCATATCTGATCTATTGTTAAAAATGCTAATTAGATCATACATTATAATACATCACATAAAATCACGCATCAAACTCATATAAAAGCATCAAATAAAATAATGATGCATTGAGCACAAATATGTGTAGCAATTATTTATCCTTCTACCAAAGTCAATCAAACACAGAAATATTGACCTACATGTGTAATAGGAAAAATGTCAATAATGAGTATTACTGGTCTAGAAAATAACTAGTTCAAATTGACAAGTGAAATCTGATTTTTACGAGAAAGGAAAACAATATATAATCTCTATAGGAATACTAAAAGGGTATTTACTGAGGAGTCATAAAGCTGCAAACTTGATAACATGACAAATTGAATTGGTGTTGTGCCACTCTCACCAATAACTGGTCTCACTTTCGGGAAAAAAACACATTTCCTAAGCCCTCTCCATACCTCCGCATCACTCTTGGCTCAAAGCACAAAGATAGAGTATTTTTAAGCGGTTGCCTTCGATACCCTTTGATATCATAAGTTTAGACATGTGTTGTACTCAACAGTACCTGTCTATTCCATGTCTCTCCTGATGTAAGGAAGCTTAAGACGTAGAGATGTGAGGATCCTTCAAGAATGGGACAACCCTTAGAGCCCGTTGTGACTTGCATATGCGCCCACTTATGGTGTACGCAAGGTCAAGTTCATTAACCCATGGCTCGTTGGAATCCGATGAAAACTATATATAACGTTAGGAAGAGAATAATATAAGTAGGCCTAGAGGCAATGTGAGGTGGTGTTAAGTTCGAAATAATGTAAGAGATCTTATCCTCAAAGGTTATTAATCTTGAAAGTAAAATGCGTCTAAATGACTTGTATTAAGTGGGGTAGTCCGATAAAATAACCACTTAACAGGTCTTGCGATCTAAAAATCAATTCCATGATAGAGTAAAACGACCGATTTGAGAAAATTTCTAACGGATCTATGGTCCAAACTCCAAGGGTAACGATAATATAACACATGATTATGGTGTGTATTCACATCAATAATAACATCAACTCAACCTAATAACAAAGCAAGGCAAATGACTAAATACATGACACGCAAATTGAGGCACACACAAATAGTAAAAATAAAAAATAAAAAAAGCTTAATAATCAAAATAATAATAGATAAAATAATAGGTACTTAATTAAACATCAAAACAATAATAAATAACACACTAAACATGCATGCAAATGAGTATTAATTAAATAAAATTTTTATTAATAAATAATTAAATAATTAAACTTAAGAAGCAATAGATTAAGAATAATGCATAAAAATATAATAATATAATAATAATAATAATAATAATAATAATAATAATAATAATAATAAAAATAATACTATTTAAATATGCGACTACACGCGAGGTAATATCAACACATACACGAACAAGTAAGTAAATCAATAAATAAATAAATAAATGGATAAGTAATTACTTAAATAAATGAATAAATAATTAATAACAATTAATCATGAGTAATAATAATTTAAATATCAAATATACGAATACACAAATGAGCACAAATAAATAATAGCATGATTATGAGAAATAAATAAATAAATAAACAATAACAAGTGAATAAAATATAATAATCATGAAGAAAATAATATAAATAAATAAATACAACATCAATAATAAGAAATAATTATACGAGCATGCATCATGTACGACAAATGTATAAATAACAAGAAATAAATAATAATGAATAAATCAATAAATAAGCAAATAATAAGTAAAGAAAAGCATTCATAACATCAAAATATATGAATATGCATCTAAAATAATGTAGAGAGTTTTGAAATATTAATGAATGAAAACGTACTGAAAATGAATGAAAATGAGTTGCTAAGTCAACTAGGAATAAGCTCCTGGGCGAGCTGGGCCACTCGGTTAGCTGGGCCTACTGTAATACCCCGTTGCGGTTCACCGGCAAACTAAACTAAAAATGTTACCAACGACCGAACCGTTCGCTAATTTACTTAATTTGGTTAAGCTGACTTAAATCTAACCTCAACATCTCAAGATGGTGATACAAACATACAATGCATTGGATGAGATGATTAGGTTTTAACATTATTTTAAATAAATACCATGATATGCAATTATATTCAAAACAAAACAAACATGTGAAAAGTTCAAAAAATAACTATTTTTAAAATAAAATTGATAGAGTCTCTTCTAAAAGTACAATAGGGACCACCCTGTCAATAACAAACATTATATATGGATAACAATAGAAACAACAAACATAGCAAAAAACATAACATTCTTCTCACAACATTTTTATTATCATCATTTTTCCTTCTTCTTAGCAGAGTCTACACTCCATTCCTCATCCTCTTCAGTTCTAGTCACAGTTATAACCACATGTGAAACATTTTAGGATTTCCTCATAACAATTCTAAAATAAAATATTCTAGTATTTAATTTACAACTATTCACAACAGTGCATCACACCACAATTTCCATTTCATTTGGTAGGTACATGTGTGCATAGGATATCACTGTTCCTCCGCAGCCCCGATCGCACTCAATCATCAAGATTCTCACCTATATATATAATATAAAAATGTCAGTGATGAGTATTACTAGTCTAGAAATAACTAATAATTAAACTAGCACAGGAGAGTTGACTTTCATATTAAATGAAATCATTCATATACTTTTTCATAAAATTTTTCATAAGGGCGGCAATTAGAAGCCATCGGCCTTGGCTCGACATCATCCCATTCTTACTAGTCATATGCCTTGGCAACTTTTATAAACTATCCCTTCTATAGGAAAATCAATTATCCTTCAGCCCTTTACATCCTCTGTATGTTTGCATTAATGTACCAATAATCCTCCATACTTCTCCGGGTTTGAGGACCTCAAAGGTTGAGTTGTCAGGATCAATCGGGAATGGAATGACCCACTCACCAATCCAGAGCCTGCTTTGACTGGCACGTGCCCATTACGGATCACGTGAGTCGACTTTCCCTTGTCTCACATCTCACTGGAAAACACCGATAAAACTATATGTACATAGGTCTAGATAGGGATTTTAATATTATAGTCCCAAAGGCAACTTGCGGTGGATCTTGTTTTCAAAATTAGACTCGATGGATTTCATCATCGAAGGTTATTTATTCAGAAATTTGTGTGACTAAATGGCCCGTGTGGAGTGGGATATGATAAATCCACCACTCGACAAGTCTGCTTACGAGTTAAAACAAATCATGATAGAGTGAAGGAGTCAAACCAGAAGCGAGTCCTAAGCAGATATGGTAGAAGCTCTAATCGTGTCCATGCGCCTATACAACGAGCTCTTACTTCGTACCTAGAAACCAAAATTAAAAGCTAATGCTGATTATGATACATTCACACATCCTATATCCCACACATATGCACACACATCAATCCATATCAAGATTTTCCATGCTATATTGCATTTGATTAACAATTTATACTTAATTTACTTAATTAGTTCCTTAGCATTGATTTTAATACAATTCAAATCACACAAATTCATTTTATTTATAATCAAATATTTTATTACATCAATCAATCACTATTCTAATACTTACTAATTTTAATTAATTAAGTCAGAGCAAATTATACCTTGCGTTGTCATTGACAAATTCGGTTAAAATTTGGCAATTCCCGGCGAATTTTAGTGAATCTGGTTTTTTAGCGGTTTTTGGCAATTTTTGGACAGTTTTTGAGGGTTTTTGGACAACTTTCTGGCTGTTTTTTGACGACTTTTTCGACGAGGCAATTGGGGTTGTGGGTTGATACCAGCTTGGCGAGTTCAACCCGAGTATGGTGGTGGTGAGGGTGGCATCGATAGCGATGATTTCCGGCGACAGTCGTGAGTTAGCCAAGGTTAGTCGTCAGTTGGCTTAGCCAACCTTGGCGGCGGCACTTAGGGCAGGGGAAGGCTCATGGGGGCAACAACGAAGGCATGGTTGCCGCGAATTTGGAGTCGAGGTGGGCTACACTAGGGCCTGAGGTCGAGGCGTCATGGAGATCGGGCAGTGGCTGGAAAGTAAGGCAAAGATTCGGCAATGGCCTGTCGAAGGTTGGCAGCATTGTTTGGTTGCAGCACAGCGGCCGAAGGAGGCGTCAACGACGTGAATCGGGGCGGCGACGGGTGAGAAAGGGGAAGTGTCAGGGAAGGGTCTTGGTTGGCAATTTTGTAAATAAAAGTTGACTCAACTTTGACTCAAAAGAAAAATAACTAACTTCAAATATATTCCAAAAAAATCAAAAAAATATGGGAAAATCCCATTAAATATAATACACTTCATAACATCAAAATGACATGTATTATAACTAATAACCCACCCAAATTGCTATATAACACGTCCTAATGCATTATTCGGCCTAAAAATAATTCCAAGATCAAATAAATACAAAAATAACTATATACTATCATTGTGAGATCCTTCAATTTAGTCTCACATCTAATACCTAATGGGCTAAGATCCTGTTTATAAATGGGAATGGACTATGGATCATTAACTTGGTTAACCACTTTTGAAGAGATGACTGAGCCCATTAATTTGTATTTTAGGTTCGGTCATTATAAAGAATATCAGAACCTCTTGGTTCCATATTAGATAGTGGGCTGGATTAGGGACATTGGCTACGCTGCTGGTAATGAGCCAAAGAAGGTCTTGGACTAGGGCTAACAACAGGTTAAATGTAGGAATTGTAAGGATGAAATTTCCTATGGTTGGAGGATTGTGAGATCCCTCAATTTAGTCACACGTCTAATACCTACTGGGCTAAGATCCTGTACACAAGTGGGAATGAACTATATATCTTTAATTTGGTTAACCACTTTTGAAGAGATGACTTAGCCCATTAGTTTGCACTTTGGGTGGGATCGTTACAATCACATACTCTAATAACTCATTTCTCATTATTTTTCTTACAATATCATCATATACTCGGGTACATTTAATCCTTATCGCTCATAATGCACACCTGGTTTCGCTTAACACGTGGGTGATGAAACTGACTCAACTCGAACCGATGGTTGAACCAACTGGTTCATTAATGTAAAACTCTGATTTGAGTCACGGGTTTTACAACATTCCCTCCTTAGAAAAATTTTGTCTTCGAAATTTTACCCAAGGAAGTTTCAAACTCATCAATAATCTGGTTGCTTGAATAACTCGCAGTATCTTTTTTCATCTCATCTTCACGTTCAAATGTGGATTCTTCAACTCTAAAATCGAGTCTATTGCACTCAAACTAGTGGAACTTGTTTTCATCGGAGAATCTTCACCTGGTGATTCACAATCTTGACCGCATCTTCTAGATATGTCAGGTCTGGTTATAGCTCTATCTCTTTGAAACTAATAATAAAATAGTTGTCCGGATGGTACACCTTAAGAAATGAGACATGGAAGACATTGTGCACAATTGATAGAAGAGGCGACAATGCTAGCCTATAAACAACTGGTCCAATGCGCTCGATCATATCAAAAGGTTTCATATATTTTGGACCAAGTTTCACACGTATCTGAATCTCATTTTTCCCTTAGTCGGAGAGACCTTTAGGAGAGCGTGATCTCCTAACGCAAAATGAACCTCAAATCTGCGTTGTTCGGTATGACTTTTCTGTCTGCCCTAGGCTAGCTTCATTCTCTTCCTAATTCGCATCATTACTTCCTTTGTCTGCTAAATCATTTTGGCCCAATTACCACTGGTTCACTGCCCTATACCAGACATACTGGGGATAGACATGGTTTTAGTCTCCCACTTCTACTCTGGGGTTTCCAATGATTATAGTGTTCCATTTGGACAGATGTGCTAGGTTTTCATTTGCTGGCACACCAAACATCTAGAGACTGTGTCGTACACCTCTCTCTTCATTTCTGGCCACCAATAAGTTCGTCAGACATTGTGGTATATTTTCACTCCACCTAGATGCACAGAGCATGTCGACGTGTGAGCTTCATGAAGATCATACTTTGAAGTCCGACTAACTCTGGAATATCTGGCACAAATAGTTGACCTTTCAGTCTAACTAACCCATCTGTATCTCTGGCCAATTCGTGGTGTGTTCCCTGTTCCAACCACTGACTCAATTGTTTTTCTACCTCTTGTGCAACCCTGATCTATTCAAGCACACTTGGTTGAATGGTCAATCGTGACATTATTCCAACCAACTGTCCCTGGCTTGTAGCATATTGATCACTAGCACTGCTGCCAATTTTGCAAAGCCTCGAACCGGCTTCCTACTTAGAACATCTGCTATCACATTTACTTTACCCTCGTGGTATGCTATATTGATCTCATAGTCTAATAGTATCTCTAACCATCTTCTTTGTCTGTTGTTCAAATCCTTTTGTGTGAAGATATATTTTAAACTCTGGTAATTAGTCAAGAGTCTGAAAGATGTTCCATACAAGTAATGCCTTCATATTTTGAGAGCAAATATGACTGTTGTGAGCTCTAGGTTGTGTGTAGGATGGTTACACTCATACACCTTGAGCTAATGAGACGTGTAGGCAATAATTTTATCCTTCTGCATCAAAACACAACCTAGACCAATGCTTGAGGCATCTGTGCAAACTATGAAATCGTTGTGTTCTTCTGGGAATGTGAGGACAGGCACTGAAGTCAAACTCTCCTTTAATGTCCTAAAATTCTGCTCACATTCATCTGTCCATCGAAATTGTTCTTACTTCCTAGTCAATAATGTAAGAGGGGTTGCTATGGAAGAAAAATCGTGAATGAACCGTTTGTAGTATCTAGCTAGGTCTAAGAAACTCTGAACCTCTACAAGTGTATTTCGACTATTCTAACACTACTACTACTTCAATCTTAGCTGGGTCTACTGAGATACCTATTGATAAGATGATATGGCCGAGAAAGTTCACCTCTGAGAATAAAAAACTGCACTTCAAAAATTGTCATACAATTTGTGTTCCCTCAATGTCTGCAACACAATCCTTAGATGTTGCTAATGTTCTTCCCTAGATGAAGAGTATACAAGTATGTCATCTACAAAGAGGTTCACAAACTAGTCCATATATAGATTGAACACTGTATTCATTAAGTCCATAAATGCTGTTGGAGCATTGATCAATCCAAAAGACATGACAAAATCCTCATAGTGGTCATATTTGGTTCTGAATGCAGTCTTTGGGATGTTTTTTGCTTTAATTTTCAACCGGTAATATCCTTACCTCAAATCGATCTTCGAGAAGATAACTACTGAGCTCAACTGGTCAAATAGATCATCAATGTGAGGAAAAGAGTATCTGTTCTAAATAGTTGCATGGTTTAGCATCATGTAATCGATATATAAACGTATGCTTCCATTCTTCTTCCTCACAAATAGCACTGTACCCCATGGAGAGACACTCAGTTTGATGAATCATTGATCCAACAAAGTCTTCAACTGTTGTTAGCTCACTGCATCAATCTAGCAGTCTCGCTGGATTCTGATAAGATATCCATCCGTGTTCTCTATCTCTGCTCTGACCTTGGAAGAAAATGTGTCATCTTCCGTTGTGAAAAGTCACCGTCTTTCTTCGACAATCTATCATGGCTCCTTATGTTCATTCCAAATACTACATCATTTTCATTTCAAATACTACATCAAATTCTTGTAGCTTAAACATTATCAAATCAGCTACAAGTTGTCAATGTTGAATGTCAATGGGGACATTAGACACACATTCGCCCATAGTTATTATACTACCGATGGGAGTAGACATTAATAGTAAATATTCTAACTCTTCTATCTTACATCCAATTCTACTTGTGTGAGCGTATGAAATAAATGAGTTAATGTAACCAAAATCAAATAGGACTCGTGCAAGTACAAAGCCTACAAGAAGTGTACCTGTCATAAATGTCCTATCCTCAAGTGCCTCTACCACTGTAGTTGCATACATCATCATTGGTTGCTGCTATACTGGAATAGGAGGTGCTGCTAGTGGTACCGTCTGATTCTGGTCCCTCTGATCCTAAGTTGGAGGTGCTTGCTGCCTACCTCTCTAATGTTTGGCCTGCCCTGCATCCATATACCCTCTCTAGTTATGTCCCCTCTACTGTTGTCTAGATAGCTATTGGTCTCCGCCTCTCTGGCCCGAACCTTGGCTCTATTGGCCTCTTTGTTGTTGTTGATGCGGGGAGCTAGAAGTATAAGTCTCTGTTGAGGCACTGGGAGTGTCAATTGCTGGTACTGGTCAGTTGGACAGGTTGTGGCTTTATGCCAACATATGCCTGTTTTGCACTCGACGACTCTATGTCTTGGCTGATAGCAATGACAATATGCATTAGTGTCTTCTCTGCACTCACCTCCATGATGAAATTTGCAAATATGACAGAAAGGTGATGCAAATCTGAAAGAAATGAGAACTATTGTCTAGCCCACACCACAACTGGTGCATTTGTTCGACATCTCTATTATGCTCCCTGCTATGGCTAATTCGACCTTGGATGTTGCTGCCTCTGGTCAAAGTCTCGGCCAGGGCGAGTACCTAACATGTAACTCTCACTACATCGCCAAAGGTGTCAAACTTCCTATCAAAGTAGGCTATCTGGATCTCATGATGGAGACCCTTGTAAAAGCGCTCTGTTCTCCTTTTTCAATTGGAACCAAATCCGGCACAAACCTTTTCAGAGCTCTGAACCTGGTTTCTTATTGCACCAATGTCATGGGACCCCCTCTTCATTGTCTAAAATTCCCACTCCTTTCTCTTCCTAACCTCTGGCGGAAAGTACTTCTCATCAAACTCTGCTCTAAACTCTTCCCAGATTATGTCCTGAGGTTATTAGTAGCCAAATGTGGAATTTTGTACTGAATCCCACCATCTTCTTGCTTCATCTTGAAATGCCTTTGTAATGATGTGTAACCAATGCTCCGTTGGGCATGTCATACTACCAAACACTTATGGATGATGATATCTACACGAAAGCCACTTCTCCATCCAACTTCCCAAAGAATGGTTATCAATCATTCTTCATGAACTTTTCATACTACCACAGTTCCAAATTTATTGCCTCAGTTGATCGGTTAGATCCTTCTCCTGGCTCATATTGCGAAAACTGTGGTCCTATATTACTAGTACACTATCAAATCCTATACCTCCACTTCCACCTGTAGTCTTCCTACTACCTGCTACTACAGTTCCACTGACATCTAGTCTCATTCTTTTCTAAAATGGGTCAAACAGAGGAGCCATTTTTGGAATAGTCCTCTATTGCAGCAGTGGAGGAGGAGGCAACGGTAGAGGGCCAATGGGAATTGCTAACTCTTCTCGTGCCTCATCATCCACTGCTGGTCTCTTCTTAGCTCTAGCTACCTAAAAGACTATTTGTTTGAGCACTCTCCTGAATTCCTCTTGGTTTTACTACATCTATATTTGAGCAAGAGGCAATCTGGCAATCACTGCATTTCTCTCCCCTTGACTATTGCTACTGTAGTGACTGTCATGACGACAACTTTCACTGCATCGACTAACTGAGACTGGCACACTCGCCTCTCTTGGTGGCATGATAGTCTTCAGTCGACTAGATGTAGTATCATTGTGACCATGGTTGGGACTATCCTGTTTGGGCAATGGAGGGGATGGGTCCCTGATATGCGTCCAGCAAGTTTGTCTCACCATCCTGCTAGTAATCCATACTCTAACATGAACGCCCTGTTACACCACTAATTGGTAAAAAAATCTACAAACAAAATAATAAGAAAGAAATATACTTGTCGGCACAACATGGAGCAGCTTTTCCACATATGTAACTTGTACTAATACATCTGCCATCTTAATCAATTGAGGGTTAGCTCTGATACCAAAACTGTAACAAACCAAACCATAACTATTACTGACGACCGAACCATTAACTAATTTACTTGATTCGGTTAAGTCGACCCAAATCTAACCTATGCGTCTCAAGGTGATGATGCAAACATACAATGCATAGATGAGATGTTTAGGTTTTAACATTGTTCTAAATAAATGCTATGATATTTAATCATATTCAAAACAAAACAAACACATGAAAAGTTCAAAAAATAACTATTTTAAAAATAAAATGGACAGATTCTCCCCTAAAAGTATAATAAGGACCACCCTGTCAATAACAAACTTTTTATATGGATAACACTAGAAACAACAAAGATAGGAAAAACACGTTCTTCTCACAACATTTCTATTATCATCATTTTTCCTTCTTCTGAGCTGAGTCTTGACTCCATTACTCAGCCTGTTCAATTCTAGTTGCATTTATAATCACATGTGAAACATTTAGGGTTCCTCACGACAATCCTGCAATAAAGCATTCCAAAATTCACAACTATTCACAATAGTAAATCACACCACAATTTCCATTTCATTCGGCAAGTAAATGTGTGCATTGTACATCGTTGCTGCTCTATAGTCCCGACAATGCTCAATCATCAAAATTCTCACCTACATATATAATACGAAAACATCAGTAACGAGTATTACTGGTCCAGAAATGATTAATTATCAAACTGGCACAAGAGAGTTGACATTCCTATTAAATAAAATTATTCATATACTTCTTCATAAAATCTCTCATAAAGGCGCTAATTACGAGTTGTCGGCCTTGACTTTACAACATCCATTCTTACTCGTCATATACCTGGGCAAAATTTAAAAACTATCCCTTCAGCGGGAAAATCAATTATTGTTAAACCCTCTACATCTTCTGTATCACTCCTATCCTTGAGCATAAAGGCCAAGTATTCTCAGGCAGGTGACTTCAATACTCTTTGAATTCATAAGTCTAAACATACACTGTATTGCATTACCAACAATCCTCCATACTTCTCTGGGCTTGAATAAACTCAAATGTGGAGTTGTCAGGATCCCTCGAAAATAGAACAACTCACTCACCCATCCAGAACCTGCTTTGATTGGCATGTGCCCACTAGTGGTTCACATGAGTCAACTTTCCCTTGTCTCACATCTCACTGAAAAACACAGATAAAACTATATGTACATAGGTCTAGGTAGGGATTTTAGTATTGTAGGCCCAAAGGCAAATTGCGGATGATCTTGTTTTTTAAACCAAATTCGAGGGATCTCATCCTCAAGGGTTATTTATTCAAAAATTTGTGCGAATAAATAGTTCGCGTGGAGTGAGATACGATAAATTTACCACTCGACATATCCACTTACCAATTAAAACAAATCATGATAGAGCAAAGAGTCAAACTAGAAGCGAGTCCTAAATGGACATTGTAGAAGCTCCAATCATGTCCACGCACTTAGGCGGCGAACTCATACTCCACACCTACGCATCAAGACTAAAAGCTAACATTAGCTATAATGCATTCACACATCCTATATCACACTCACATCAACATACACACATCAATCCATATCAAGATTTTTTTGGCTACGTTGTATTTGATTAACAATGCATACTTAATTTACTTAATTAGTTCCTTAAAATTTATTTTAATACAATTCAAATCAAACAAATTCATTTTTATTTACAATCAAATATTTTAGCACATTAATCAATCAAATCTTAGCATGTTGAGCTAATAATTATCAATTTTAATTAATTGGGTCAGAGATAATAATACCTTGCATCTTTAGCGATTGGCGACGACTAGGGTTTGTTGCACGATTTTAGACTTAAATTTGACACCTAGCAATGTCCGAAGTTCGATCGAGTTTAGCTAGACGCAAAAATTCGAGTTTTCCAAATCCGGTTTTTGGCTCTTTTTCAATAGTTTTTAGCGATTTTTTGGCAGTTTTTCTTCAACTTTTTGGCAAGGCAATCGAGGCTGTGGATCGGCATTGGCTTGGTGAGCTCGACTCAACTATAGTGGTGGTGAGGGCAGCA
>JAVDBV010000454.1:0-15399 GCA_032619315.1 Piper longum
GCAACACTGCAATGTGCTGCCCCTTATCAGCAACACGTGTAGTGCATGCAACGTGGGCCGCTCGATTTCGATCCAGCGCCCACACGCCCAGACCCCACCCCCCCCACCCCACACCTCACACCCCACCACCACCACCCCCCCTACCACCGCCCACCGAGTCCCAACTCGAGTCGATAAAAACTTGACTCGGTCTCGACTCAAGTCACGTCAATAAAAAATTAACTCGATCTCAACTCAAGTCAATAAAAGCTTAACTCAGTCTTGACTCAGTCTCGACTCAAGTCAATAAAAACTTGACTCGGTCTCGACTAGAGTTAAATCAATAAAAAATGAACTCGGACCCGATTCAAGTCAATAAAAACTTGACTCGGTCTCGACTCAAGTCAATATTACGAAATAATGAGTCCTAACTCGGTAAATGGCTGTAAAATTAATTTTGCGATCAACTATATATTAAAAAAATGACATACTCTTATATATTCTGATAACATTCAAATTATGTTCATAAATTTAGAAATACATAAGAAGCAAAGCAAATGAGAGCCATGTCATTTAATTTTCTTCCACATGATGAATACAAGTACAAACCATGAAAGATCATCTCAGCGAATAATTTACAAGTTATAAATTTGTCAAGTTTGATTAAAGTCAATAACAATTCATGGAATCAAGTTACAATTCACTAAGATTATACAGTCCTTCCAGATTCAGAGCTATCATAGTCATTTTGCATCACTGCACCGACGTCCCTAAATAGACTCCACGACTCCACTTTCAGATGGAGCATTTTTTTGCCTATATATTTAAAAACAAAACATGGAAAATAATCACATAAATTATATATAACAAAGATCAAAACAAGGGTTATGTTAGGCAACATTACCGATGTGCTACAATTACAGGGCAAGTGCACTTATCATGCCCAACTCCCCGTTTATTGCAACCATGGCATAGCCTATCTTTTACCATATGGTCCATTGCAAGTTCTTTACCACTCTTCCATCTTTTACTATTTCCTTTTGTATTTGATTGTGCCGGTGGATGTACTTGTATTCCATGACGTGGATCTTCTATCACATCTTCTACCAATTTCTCTATCTCTAAAACTTTTTGTATGGCGAGTTCAAATTTCTCAAATGATGAATGTCTTTTTGGCCTATCAATTAAATATACTGTGTGATTCTCCCCAATTAGAAAATAAAATTTTGTTGCAATCATCACGAAGTTCCACTCCATCACTATAAAAAACAACTTCCTTTGCTATTTCAATTGTCTATCTCTTCATGATATAGAGTTGAGGAATAATGTCACCCCCATTCAATCTCAATACATACAGCAAATGCCTACATGGAATACCTTCACTTTCCAAAAGTTGACAACTACATGTGCATCTACTGTCAACTCCTATGTAAGTATCAGGTGCAACCAATTCTTTATTATTTCTACAACATGTTACATCATATTGTTCAACATCCTCCCCATCTAATTTCTTATTAGATGAGCAACAAACCAAACTATATTGTGGTTCTTCTTGAAACTTATAAAACATTTTTCGAGTATAAACCTTTGCCATCTTACATTCCACCTTAAATGGAGTTATCAATTTGAGGCTTATATATGAGTTTTCATAAGATTCTTTTGCCTCGTTCAATCTCTGTTTTTGATAGCTCTCTCAAATATATGTATAAACTCAATAAGGTTTTTTTTTTTTGTTCACATACCTTGAGTAAAATTAGTTTTGAGATCCACTTTGTTGCGAACTTCTTATACCAGTAAAAAATATATCTTTACTATACATAGGCACCCACGCTTGACGAATTGCACATATGAATTTTAACCACTCATTTTCCTCCAAGCAATTGTCTTCCATTATTTCACTCCATTGTGATTTAAATTATTCTTTATTTGCTACACCATAAATAAAACTATAAAATGACTCATAAAATTCATTTTTTTAAGCAATGGCACCTATTTTTTTCACTTTCCTTCTTAAGGATATGCCAAATGCAAAAACGATGAAATTTTGAAGAAAATATCAATTTAAGTGATTTATCCATTACAAGATCTTGATCAGTAACGATTGCCCCGAGATGCCTTCCAGCTATGCATTTAAAAAATGTTTCAAAAAGCCACACAAATGACTTAGCCTTCTCATTATACATAAAAGCACATCCAAATGTAATTATTTTCCTATGATGGTTTACTCCGGTGTATGGTGAAAAACAAGTGTATATTTATTTTTGTCAAATGTTGTATAAAAAATCAACACATTTGAGAAAAGCTTATAATTTTTTCTTGCAATTCCATCTACCCAAAAATAATACTTTAATCTTCCTTCATCATCTACTTCATAGCAATAAAAAACGGAGTCATTCATGTCTTTCATTTCCTTGAAATGTTCCATCAATAATTGGGCATTAATTTCCTTCTCTTCTTTATTTTTTTCTCCGGCCATTTCTAATATGTTTCTCTGTACAACCAATATTTTCAGCCCTATCTGCTTCAATTTTTTCAATTTCTTGCACATACATTAGTTGAGAAGTTTTTGTATTAGCCTCTCCAAATGTGTCAATCATAATTTCGGTGCACACTTGTAACATGCATATGTGACCTTAGAAATTGAGTTTTTGATGGTGTAAGGAATGCATGACTATGTCCTTCTTCAAAATGTATGACCTTCCATGTGCCCTCTTTATTTTTAGTTACCCTGATACGTGCTTGACAATCTTCTATAATTATAGGATGAGTTCTTTTTTTTCCTTTGTGGGGTATTTCTCACTTTCATTTGCTCGTACTTATACCATTATTATTGTTATCATCTTCATATCCAATCTGTATTTTACACTCATCTTCTTTTGAATGTCCTTCTTTAGAACACACAAACATATGAGACCATAACTCTTTTGTTCTCCTATAATAATTTGTACTATGTTTACGTACACCAAATCCGGCTATTTTTTAATAACTACTGTAGAAGTTGAGTGCATCGTGCAAACAATCAAATTGCATTCAAACATTCGGTTTGAACTCATCTTATACTTAATGATAAATTTCCACATATCGTCTCACAAAGAGATCAATTGACTTACGTTAATAGTATAAAACAGAACTAATAGCAAAACAACAAAAAAAAAGATTTTTAGTTTTAGATAAAATTTGTTCTAGAGTCAAATTTTCCTTAACATAAAATTAATCTTCATCACACATTACTCTTATCTATGTTAAGTTCCATTCTTCTCTAGAACGAAACAAAAGACTACTCAATAATAAATGAACTTATATTATAAGAAGTACTAAAAATTATGATAACTAAAACTAATTAATTCACTAAACTCCTAAACCTAGAGTTGTGATCCTCCAAACAACAAATGACTACCCCTTTATATATAAGATGATATGCCCATATGATACATGAGTTCAATGAAGGAATTTACAAATCAATGTAGTCTAATTAATTTTGGTGCCCAATCAAGTTTACAACTCTTCGACTCACCCAACCAAACCATAAGCAAGGCACCCCTAAACCATCAACATTCACCCCCATTTGAGCTTTGTGAACTCCATCCATTGGGTGGGGCCAAGTACGATGACCTTTCAATTCCTAAGATTAATTTGTTTCAACCATTGAAACTCCAAAATTAAACATATCTAATAAAATATTATTTAACTAAAAAATAAAGTAAACTATCACCTAATTAATAATATTTATCATCAGGATATACAAAATTACATTAAAAATACGGGTAAATATTGTATACTTTAAACATTTAACACACCCCCAAACTTAAACTTTTGCACGTCCCGAGCAAAATATCATAACAAAAAACAAAATTTTCCTACACAAAAATACCTAGTGCCCATTATGTTCTCATATTATCCTTAATCAAACTATTCAAAGGCAACAGAAGACAATCAAATCAAAAATTCACTTTCATCAATCGCACCTAAAAGAAGGCTCTCCGTGTGTGTGTGTGTGTGTGTGTGTCAAATAAAAATTTGGCTCATATTAAAATATGTTTGCCATTTGCCCTCATCTCTACTAATATAAGCATTTATTTATTTATTTATTTATAAAAAATAGTAGCCAGCTTCACCCATAATTACTGAACTACGATGGCCCAATTATTCAGCAAAGTGCCAATATGCAAACAGAGATAACTAGCTTTACTTTTTGATGCGAACCACCATAGTTACTGAGTTACGAAGGCCCGATAACTCAACAAAGTAGTCATTGCTCAAATTTATTCATTATTTTTGTATTTTTTATTTTTTTAAGAGAGTAGCCAACTTTACCTTTCGACCCCATAATTACAGAGTTACGAAAGCACGATTACTCAGCAAAGTAGACATTGCTCTAATTTATTCTCTTTTTTTATGCTAGGACAAACCTAAAACAACCAGAGCCGTCATGCAAATTCTTATGATTGAAGGATTTTTCCTATTTCAAAACATTCATTGAAATCATCTAAACCAAAGGATTGAGAAAATAAAATAAGGTAGAAAACCAACTCTCGAATGCAATTATTTACTTAGTTCATCACTCATATCAAATATTCAAGTTTTCCCAAGATAGGTAAGACTAATTCACATGTATTTATCCTTGAACCAAGAGACTAAATCTAAACATGAGTCGAGAATGAACAATATGCACAAAATTAAGGCATCCCCACACTTAAACTAATCATTATCCTCAATGCTGAACAAACTAAAAAGCAAAAAGTGAAAGAGAACTCCATCAACCAATTAGTCGGTGGTTGATTATCATGAATAACTGAATTTGCACTTGACCCATTCTTGGGTTGCCTCCCAAGAAGCGCTTGGTTTAACGTCTACAGCTAAACACCAGTTTCTCATTGTTTATTTAATGCAGTGGAGGGCTTTCAAAGTTGCTCCCCTTCATAGTAGTGTTTCAATCTACATCCATTGACTTTAAATGATTAATCCCTTTGTTCAGTCTTAATTTCAATAGCACCGTGTGGCAAAATTGTTTGCACTATGTAAGGACAAGGCCATCTTGATTTCAATTTTCTTTTCCTGTCCTTAATCTCGATATCAAATTCTTGCAATAAAAGATATGAATTAACTTAGGTTTAGAATCCTTCTTACACAAAAGGCATTTTAAAGTAGCATGATCAGTATATACAACAACCTTTGAACTTAGCAAACATGATCCAAACTTATCAACAACATGCACTACTGCTAACAATTCTTTTTCAGTTGTAGTATAATTGTGTTGTTTATCATTCAATGTCTTACTAATGTAGTAGATAACATAAAAAAAAGTGTCATTCCTTTAGCTTAATACAACACCTATTACACGGTCACTGACATCATACATTAATTCAAATAGTCGTGACCAATTTGGTGCAATCACAATGGGAGCTAAAATCAATTTTTGTTTCAAAGTCTCAAAAACTTTCAAACATGCATCATCAAAATAAAAAATTGTATCTTTTTCTAGTAAAGAATATAAATTTTTTGAGATTTGAGAAAAATCCTCTCTAAACCATCCATAGAATCCTCCATGTCCTAGAAAACTTCTAATTTCTTTCACCAATGTAGGAGGTGAGAGCTCTCTATATCTACAATTTTTGCCTTGTCTACTTCAAGTCCTTGGCATGAAACTTTATGTCTCACTATTCCTACTTGTACCATAAAATGATATTTTTTCCCAATCAAGAACAATATTAGTGATTTGAGAACATTTAAGAATGCAAGATAAAGTAGATAAGAATGTAGCAGGAGCATTACACAAGCCAAAGGGCATTTGCTTAAAAGCAAAAGTTTCATAAGGACAAATGAACGCTGTCTTCTTTTGATCCTCGGGTGCAATGGTAATCTGATTGTAACTTAAATATCCATCAAGAAAACAAAAGTAAGCATTCCGAACTAATTTATCAAGCATTTGATCAATAAAAGGAAGAGGAAAGTGATTATTTTTTGTAGCATTGTTGAGCATCCTATAGTCCACGCACAAATGCCACCCCGTGATTGTTCTTGTAGAAATCAATTCATCTCTTTCATTCTTTACCACAGATTTACCTCCTTTCTTTGGTACACATTGTACTATACTTACCCAAGTACTATCGGCAATGGGATATATCACTCTGGCATCCAACCACTTAATAATTTCTTTCTTGACTGCTTCTTCTATGTTGGGGTTGAGTCGTCGTTGGTACTCTATAGTTGGACTGCATCCATCCATTAAGTTGATCCTATGCATACAAAAGGATGGATCGATGCCTTTTATGTCTGTTATAGCCCAAGCAATAGCTGGATTATGATCCTTTAGTATTCTATTAGCATCTCATCCTGTAACATAGTTAGCTCTGAAGAAATAATGATAGTAAGAGTTTCATTAGGCCCTAAAAAAGTATACTTAAGATATTTTAGAAGTTGCTTTAGCTCCAAGATAAGTGATACTTCAACTAATGGCAGCAATCTGTGGAATGGTAGATCTAAGGTTTCCACAACTATGAATCTCCGAGGCAAGATTGGTTGTAGATCCAATATTTTAACCATCTCTTCCACATTAGTGTCTTCTTCATAAAGAGAATTTATAGCCTTCCGTAATGAATCACTCAACGAACCCCCTTTGTAAATTATTTTATCAAATAATTCAATTCTAGAACAATCATATATTGCATTCAGGCAATTCATGGATTTAAAAATGTTGTATGTGACATATTCGTTGTTTACCCTAAGTTTAAGTTTTTCAACAGCTACATCGATCAGTGTTCTCCTAGTTACCAAGAACCCTCTCCTGACAATGAGTGGTATATTGTCATTCCTTCTATTTTGAGCATCACAAAATCTGTTGGAAAGATAAATTTGTCAACATTTATTGAAACATCTTCAAAGACTCCTTTAGGATATACTAATGACCGATCAACCAACTGGAGTGTGATGTTGGTAGGAGCAATGTCTTGGATCCCTATCCTTTTAAAAATAGAAAAATGCATAAGATTAGTGCTAGAACCTAAGTTACATAAACCATTACAATGAGCATCTCCTCTAATTGAACATGGAATCACAAATTTGTCTGGGTCCTTCATCTTAAGAAGTAGTTTTCGTTGGACGATAGCACTACATTCTTCTGTCATTGCCACAACTTCATTGTCATCTACTCTCCTTTTCTTTGCTAAAATATGCTTCAATAATTTTACATCACTAGGCATCTACTCAAGTGCTTCAGCGAAAGGTATGTTAATTTGTAATTTCTTAAATATATTAAGAAATTTTTTGAAGTATAGTGCTTCAGCGAAAGGTATGTTAATTTGTAATTTCTTAAATATATTAAGAAATTTTTTGAAGTATTTTTCATCATTTTATTTCCTTAGTCTGAAGGAAATGGCACATTTTTTCTGACCTCTTCTTTCTGTACCTCATCTTTCTCTTTCCATTTGCTTCCGAGTAAGCTAACCAATGTAATGGCTTCAAGTTTATTGTTTAGCTTTTCATCTTTTTCCTTAACTTCATTATGCTGAAATGGTTTTTGTAAAATAATACCACTCCGGGTTGTTACAGTTTTGCAATGCTCTTGACAAACTTTCCTTGGTTGTTTTGGTTGGCCAAGAAGTACACCCTTGGGTCGCTCACTTGGTTCCTTGTTTAATAGAAACACAACTTGTTGCATATATTGTTCTTGTTGTTGTTGTTATTGATTCTGCATAAATTGTTGCATAGTTTGTTACATAGAATTGAACATTTGGATCAAATTCAGTTGTTGTGGCTGAAAAGGATGTGAAGGGGGTTGTGAATGTTGTGATGATGGTGGATTATTGAGGACAGAAGCCGATTGTGGAGAATTATTCCTTGAAAAGTTGGGGTTGTTGCGCCAACCCGAATTGTAGGCACTAGAATAGGGATTGTTGTTCTTACTAAAGTTGCCTACATAGTTAATTGTATCTGCTCTATATTAACATGTAGAATGTACTTGTCCACACCATCCACACCTTGGTTCAACAGCCTTTACCTGTCCCTGCATTTTAATATTCTAAACTTGATTAGCTATAGCAATAACCTAAGTAGATAAAGTAGTAAGTGCATCTAATTCTAAAACTTCGGTAATCCTCCTTGGGTGCCTTTCATGTATTGCATAATGGTTGCTAGGAACCATCAATTCTAGCAATCGAAAAGTTTCATGTGGGTTATTCCTAAGAAACGATCCATTGGCTGCCACATCAATTATGTTCCTCGTTTTCCTCAACAACCCGTTATAGAAAGTTTGGAGTTACATCTATCTTTCTATACTATGGTTGAAACATATTTTCAACAATTCTTTAAATCTTTCCTATGCCTCCAAGAGAGATTCACCATCAAACTTCAAAAAAGATAAAATTTTGTTATGTAATCTAGCAGTTTTAGAAGGAAGAATATATTTTAACAAATTTTTTTCAGACAATTCATCCCAAGTGGTAATTGTATCTAATGATGATAACCACTCTTTCGCACTTCCTATTAAAGAGAATGGAAATAAGCTAAAGCGGAGAGCATCGTCAAAGACACCATGTTGCTTATACATATCACAAACCAATAGGAAATCGATAATATGCCTATTAAGATTTTCAGTAGGCGATCTAATTAATTTCTTATAGTTTGTAACATGTTAAATAAAACTAGTTTAAGCTCGAAGTGAGTCACATCCACCGGTGGTGCGATATTACTAGGTTATAACCCTCTTCCAAGAGATAAAACTCAATCTTGGATTACCCTGTGGTCATCATTGGCTACTACTAGAGTCGGTGGAAGTGGAGGCATTTGTTGTTGTTGTGGGTCCATGACTTCTTCTTCTATTGCTTCTTGTGCTCTTCTTCTAGTGGCACACAAATTTCTCAAAGTTCTTTCAATCTTTGGATCACAAGAAAACAAGGGCGAATGCACTAATCAATGCATAAACAAATGACAACAAGGAAGAAGACATTGATATAGTATTTTTTTAAAAAAAACTAGACACTAAAATCTAAAAAGAAAAGAAAATTACTAAAAATTAAATCCTAAATTAACTAAGAAAATTCAATCTCCCCGACAACGATGCCAAAAACTTATTTAAATTATTTCAATAGCGTACAAGTATACACAGTCAAAATAGGTAATACAATGATTAATTTCCATCTATCGTCCCACAAAGAGATCAATTGACTTACGTTAATACTAGAAAATAGAAGTGAAAAACAACAACAAAAAGATATTTTTAGTTTAAGATAAAATTTGTTCTAGAGTCGAATTTTCCTTAACATGAAATTAATCCTCATCACATCTTTTTCTTATCTTCTATTCCTTCGGATTATCGATCAAGGATAATTATATGACATGGTGGCTTCCACTTCTTTGTGCATTTATTATTTTGCCTCAATTTCTACCTCCCGGTGATAACTGATTAATCAATAAAATAATGCATTAAGATTTACCTTACAATCGTATACAGTGTTGTGTATTTCCCAACCACAATAACAAGTAAGTCAAAAGATTATTGAATTATCAATGACTAATCTAACTAATTTCTCTCGAAATCTAACTAAATCTCATGATCTAAGTAATAGTTTATCAATTTATTCTTAGCATTAAAAACATGATAATTCAAACAATCCAATTGAATAAAGGAGTAAGAGGTTGAAATAAATTTAATTAAACAATGTTAAGTTTCATTCTTTTCTAGAATGAAATAAAAGACTACTTCATAATAAAAGTACAAAACATGATGAAAAAGAAATGAACTTATATTATAAAAAGTACTAAAAATTATAACAACTAAAACTACTTGATTCACTAAACTCCTAAGCCCAAAGTTAAGATCATCCAAACAACAAATGACCACCCATTTATATAGAAGATGAAATAACCATAAGATACATGAATTCAATAAACGTGTTCACAAATCAACATAGTCTAATTAATTTTGGTGCCCAATTAAATTTGCAACTCCTCGACTTGCCTAACCAAGCCATGAATAAGGCACTCCAAAACCATTACCATTCGCCCTCATTTGACCTTTGTGAACTATATGCGGTATTTATTGGATGGGCCAGGTACCATGACCTTTCAATTCCTAAGCTTAATTTGTTTCATCTTTTTCTGCATTGAACTCCAAAATTAAATATATCTAATAAAATATTAATTAACTAAAAAATAAAATAAACTATCCCCTAATTAATTATATTTATCATCGGGATGTACAAAATCACATTAAAAACATGAGTAAATATTATATACTTTAAACATTTAACAAATAGCGCCTTGACCCTTTTGATTATGACCATAATATGCCTCCTTGTGATCCTCCCACCCCTACCTTGATATAGATATAGCTAGGGTTTTTTTGTATTAATTATTTGATTTATATTTCATATATGACATTGAATATTCTATTGCATTTTAGATTTATCTTCTACTCTATGTTTTTATATGTATTTTGTCATAATATCTATTTATCCATAATCTTTCATTAATAAACAAGTAATTTAAAACAAAAAATAACAAATATTTAAAATTTTCGAGTTATTTTGCGACAGGGTTGCGACTAGTTTGTGTCTACTTTATGACCGCATTTGCAACTAGAACCCAATCACAAAAGTTTTGTGACCAAAAAGAAACCATTGTAGAATCAAAGTTGAAACCGAACTTGCCACCAGAAATTCGGTTACAAATAATTCACAACTGAGTTTGTATCTGCAAATATAGTTGTTAATTTTGAAATTGAACTAAAATGGGCACCTCCGATTGCATTTTTGCGACTGGATTTCTTTCCGGTCGCAAATTCTATCAGCAACCCTATCTAGTACGACCGAATTATGCGGTCATAAATCCGGTTGCAAATTTTATCATAGACCACATTTATAGATCTAGGCATGCACACCATTTCCGTACCATGCTCATATGGCCTACTTGGCCCCACATACTTGACATAACAACGATCAAGTCAATATTAAACCAACCGCATCTGGTTAAAAATACTCCTTTAAAACTGAACTGATCACGTACCAATTCCAAATTGTATAAGTTATATGAGCCTAATTCTAGTTTTATTATAGAGTACCATCTCTATAATTTATAAACATGGAAAACAAAAATATTATCTGCAATTGACAGGCCATGCAAAAACCATTCTTAATTGCTCTTCTTCTTTTTTTCTTTTTTCCTTAATTGCACATTTCATTTCAATGTTAAGTTAGTAGTGTTAGCCGGGCCCTGTCCTAACACAATACGCGAGTTCAAAGTAGCTGGTTTTCTAACAGCCTACTATGTACATTTCAGTGATAGCCCTTACTTTGTACATATTATTATATAAGGAAGGGTTTAATCTTCTTTACCTAGTGCAATCAAGGCACTAGCAGGTTTCGTATAATATATATAATGTACCTTTCCAATGTTTTCAACGTGAAGGGGACATGAATTTGAGAAGTGATATAACTTGTTCTTGTTGCGAAAATAAATATAGAACACGGTATATATGTACGAGTGATACAACTTGTTCTTGTTGCCAAAATATAGAACATAATCATCCGTCCAAGTTAAAGTAATTAGTGCTGCATGCGTATAATTTAGTCCGCATTATGTAACCCCCAACGGGATTCTAACTAACCAATAACCTGTATTTAGCCAACCTTCTTCCCTTCTCTTCCGTTCGGCCACTTGCGGGTGTTTTGATTTGAAGCTGCCAACTGAGCATGATTTTCTTGAGACCCATCATCTCCTGCTTCGTCTCCAAGAACATGGTTTTCACTTCGGCCATGCTCTTCTTCAAGCGATCCAATTCTTCTTCTGGGATTTGATGGTGAACGTCTCGTGATTCCAGATCCTGCATGTTCTTGTCCTTCAGAATGGAGAACCGCGAGCCACTAATGCTCATGTTCCTCGGCATCAGCATAGAACTGCAAACGCTACCTGAGCATCCCAATCATGGATGAGCCTCCTCTACGGATGCAAAGAACTCCTGCACCTTATTTTAAAAATGTAAGGGAAAGGATTGGCTGTAGAACTTGATATAGTAAGCTCCATGTAGGTATAAATTACCACAATTTATGGAAATTGAAAAAAAAAAACTTAAATTAGCATTTAAACTCCTTAAATTGTGATAATTCATATCAATCAAGGAACTCTTGCAAAGAGTTTGTTTTAGCAAATGCTATAGCAAATCCTTTCCCCTTTCGAAGACGAATGCCAGGGCAACAAGCCCCCACGACCTGATCCATCAGCTAGGACTCAGAATGAAATAATAAATTAAAATTATTATTATTAACAGAGTACCAAATTATGAGGCGAATTTTTTTTATAAAAAGAAGGAATATATATAGGACCACAATTGAAACGTGTATATTAAAAATGAACTCAATTTAGTAAATCAAAATTACAACTCATAATTATATAAAAAGTAAACGTAAAATTGAATGAAAATAAAGGTAGAGGTGAATATATCTAAATACAAAATACAATCTAGATATAAATGAAAAACATTACAAATAAATACAAATTAATTCATAATCTGCCCAATAAGTTGTAATATCGAATATATTAAAGTTGGTTTAGTAAAACTTCTAAAATCACAATTTCATAATTATAAAATATGAAATAAATTACGTATACTTGAATGAAAAGAAACGTACAAGTAAATATAATAATCCAATACAAACTGGACAAAAACTTTGAATGAAAATAAAAGTAAAATTCTAGATGAAAACGAACAATGTAAAAATTAATTAGGACTACCTTAGCTCAATCAGTTAATCTGCAATAAATTAAAAGTAAGAATTATAACGTATCCAAAGATAAAAATCATGTAATATAATCAATTATTAAAGAAGAAACAAAGAACCAAAAATTAATTAATTATAATTACCTTTGCTACTAAAAATATAATTAAAATTAACAACAAATAATTAAATAATATTAACTTGGATAAAATATTTGATGTGAAATAAATAAGAAATCAGTAAAACTGAGGTTAATGTAAAAATTGGAGTTAGAATAAACAATACATAATTAATTTCATTTACAAGTTAATATGAAATAAACTAAAAGTAAGAACAAAAACCAAAGAAAAGTACTAAAACCTTGAACTAGCTAATTCTACGTAAACGACAATTTTGAAAAAAAATTTAAAAACAGAATTAATAGAAATTACCGTAGCTAGCTTGCAAAGAATAAAATGGCGTAAGTGTTGAGTAAATAGACATAAATAGATAAGCATGCATATATAATGTGTTAACTGGAAAACTATAAATATTAATTAAAGGCTTCTAAAATAATAATTTGTGCTAACCCATCGAGGGTGAGGCCATGATAATAACTTAATCCATGATTTGCTTGATGACCACGCTCAATGAAGACAATGGTTAGCTTCAAATACCAACCAAGTAGGGAGCCTTTGTCGACTTGTGTATAATTCAACGTGTTTCGGGGTGTAAATGAACCAAGCCTGCTCGTGAACTTTTTTTGTTCGGCTCAACCCGTGCTTGTTAATTTTGTGCTCAAAAAAATACTCACCTCAAAATAGATAAGCTCGTTGAACAACGAACAGAGCTTAAGCAAAGGAGTGTTCGGTTCGGCTCGGCTCGAAACTCGAACTCGATGTGTTCAAACTTGAAAAAATGTTCGGCTCGGCTCGACTCGTAAATACTATTGAGGTAACATTGAACTTATATAGTATTCAAAAAAAAATTTGATGCTATATAAGTCGAGCACATAAACATTTGCTACGCTTGAGCTCAACTCGAGCTCGGCTCGAACCAAGCCCAAACACCATAAATTTTAGATAAGCTCGGCTCAGCTCGTTTACATTAAAGCTCGGCTTGTTTACATTAAAGTCTGGCTTGGCTCATTTTATATCAAGCCAAACTCAACCACACTCCTGTTTGGCTCAGCTCCGCTCGTTTACACCCTTAAACGTGTCCATAAAACATATAGTCAACCTTGTGGACTCTTTAGCTTCTTTTTTGGCTTGTTGGGTTTATCATCAATCAACCTTATATATAGCACACCCTTTCTTGTGGTATTCCCAAAAAAAAAACCTTATATCTATTTATTTTTTTAACGATCTGGTCCAAAGTGCAATATAATGGGCTAAGTCATCTCTTCAATAGTGGTTAATCAAATTAAAAATCTATAGTCAATTATCACTTTTAAACAGAATCTTACCCTAGTAGTAAGTGTTAGATGTAGAACTACGTTGACGTATTTTACAATCCACCTATTTTAGAAAATTTCATCCTCGAAATTCCTACACTTGTACTATTGCTAGCCCCAACACGCGTGCTTTTTTTGCCCGTGACCAGGAATGCCACACCCCAAATCCGAGTCATGCTAGCAAACCAAACCGGAATGTCCAAGTCCCAATTAGGTCAACTAACCCGAACCCAATTTGTTCTGATCTACTCACGGCGTCTTAAGATGAAGATATTAATCGCAATACATAGATGAATGTACGAAACTCTAACATGCTACAATATGGATGACATGATAATCAATTTACATACCAAAATAATTATGATAAAATCAATAAAATTCATGAAATAAAACGAACAAAATCTCCCCAAAATGTACAATTAAGGACCACCTTGTCAAAATACATATAAATATATATTTATATCAAACATTGTCATTCACACAGAATTATAATCAACTATATCAATCATTATGAATCTTGCTCTCAACCCACCTGTACATTCTATTCACATTTCACATCGTATCATCATGTCTTACATTTCATCACATCATTCTCAATATAATAACATCGTAAACAAAATATTAAACATTCTATCATCTGACATGTGTATGCAAAAGACATCAATGCTCCTTCGTCCAAGCTAGCGCATCCAACTTATGCGTATCACCTATACATATTATAAAAACACGTCACTAATGAGAGTTACTAGTCCAAAATATAACTATATCAAACTGACTATGAGAGCCAACTCTCATATGAAGAAAAATATTCATGTACTTCACCAAAACTCTTTGAAGGGCACCTACTGAGGACCCACTAGGCTGTTAACCCGCTAGCAACCTGAACTATTCTACTTATGCCTCTCTCGGTATTTTCTCATTTCATTTTCTGATCCCTTGGGACTACCAGTATATCCTAAACCCTCTTCTTTCCTCCATAATTCTCCTGGACTTGACCGCAAAGGCTGAGTACTCTCACACGACTGCCACCTTTAGTGCCCTTTGAACCATAAGTCTAAATGTACATTGTACTTAACAATACCCATAAACCTCCACGTTCTCCAGGTGTGAAGAACTCAAATGCGGATTTGTCAGGATTCATCATGAATGGAACATCACTCTCACTAATCCAGAGCCCACTTTGACTAGCACATGCATTCGTTCATGGTAAATGCAAATCGATTTTCTCCTTTACTTGTCTCACACAAAACTCGATAAAATTATATATATATATATATA
>JAVDBV010000455.1:0-15767 GCA_032619315.1 Piper longum
ATCGACTCTTTAGTTCATCTTCATGATCTTATGAAGGTAGAATAGAAGCAAATTACAAGTTTTAATGTAGAAATGGAGAAGGCAACGCACAATTGAATAAAGTGTACGGGCTGATCATGGCCAACAATAGCGCACACACTAGTGACTTGCCCAACCTTCCTGTTCCATTGCTTTCATCTTTTCTGCAACCACATTCTTTAATCTTATCCTCTCCTCGAATTTTTTAGTTCCACTTATTCTGAATATGATTAAGGGTAGATGTTGGTTTGACAGGTGGGTAAAGGTAATGTACATGACTCTGATTTAGTCTCGTATTTCACGGTTAAAATCTAGAATTTATGTGTTCCAATTTTTGGTATATATTCTCTAATTCTTTCTCTATTTAGAAAGCACAATTAAATAAGAGCATAACATTTAAACATCAATCACTCTCTTTCGTTTTTTTAAAAAGTTTCTCTTATATCAATTAGTGAAAATTATAATAATCACTACTAACTATTCTTAATATTTGACTAAATAAACGAAATGTTACTTTGGAAAGCTTTAATTTCTTAAGTTCATGCATGCCAGGTTTAATTGTTTTTTAATTCTAGTTAATTACTAACAAACTTTGAAGATATTATTAATTAATATTATTAGTATATGTTGCTGGGTCAAGCGTAATAATCTGTGGGTATTTCACTTTGTTGTTATTTATTTACAGTTAGTCAATCAAAATCGATCACAGATGTGATTCTTCGGAAAATATGAGCGGGATTTCAACAAAATTATTGGGACGTCCGTGCTGACATCTAATTCTGATTCATAATAATCGCAAGGCAAAACTCTTTGATGAGTAGTAATAGAATCCATGGCAAGCATGGATTCGAAGCAAGTTCGACATCCGCCGAGGTGCGGAAGTTGAAGTAGTTGAAGTTAGAGGCCATGCAACGACTGATCATGAAGACAAGCTACCTCCTCGTACTCCTTCTCCTCGCCACCATATCCATGGCACCACCTCCCATCCATGGCCTCGACTCCCTCCTCGGCGACAAGGCCGCCCTCCTCGCCTTCAAGAGCAGCATCACAAGTGACCCAAAACGAGCACTCGACAACTGGCTTGACTCCGCCGCCGTCTGCAACTTCACGGGCGTCACCTGCACCGGGCACCGTGTAGCAAAGCTCCAGCTCGCCGGCGTCGGCATCCACGGCTCCCTCCACCCCGCCCTCGGCAACCTCACCCGGTTGAAGATCCTCGACCTGGCTGAAAATGGCTTGTCCGGCGCCATCCCGGTCGAGCTCGGCGAGCTCGGCCTCCTCTCGGTGCTGGCCATCGATGGCGCCGGCCTCCATGGCCCCATACCGAGCTCCTTCGGCTTGCTCGCCAACCTCGTGTATGTCGACCTTCGTGACAACTTCTTGTCTGGTCAGATTCCTGTCTCCTTCTACAACTGCACTGCTCTTGGTTACGTTGATCTCTCCGGCAATGCTATCTCCGGCGAAATCCCACCTCTAATCGGTCACTACCTCGCCAACCTGACTCACATCAATCTCTACTCCAACAAGCTCATTGGTGAAATCCCAGCTTCGGTTGGGAATCTGTCTAGGTTGAGGATTCTGGACTTGGAGAACAACAGCTTGGTTGGTGAGCTTCCGGCGGGGATTGTTGGCAAGCTGCAAAGATTGGAAAGATTGCATCTTTCCGGCAACCACTTTGTGAGCTCTAATCTCAAGCCATTGTTTGAAGCTCTTGCTAACTGTAGTAGGCTTAAAGGAGTGGAGCTGGTGGGCATTGGTGTTGGAGGGGAGCTGCCCAGTTTTGCACCTTTGGCTAAAACGAATATATCAGCATTGAACTTAGACAAGAATTTGATTTATGGGCATATCCCTCCTGACATTGGATTGCTTGCCAATCTCACTTTGTTGAACTTGTCTAGCAATTTTCTGAGTGGGGCAATCCCAGAGGAGATCACTCTGTTGCAGAGGCTAGAGCAGCTCATCTTGTCTAGCAACCTTTTGTCAGGTTCAATTCCTTCCACCATGGGAGGGATGACCTCATTGGGGCTGCTTGACATTTCGAGGAACAATATTTCTGGTCACCTACCAGATAGTTTTGGAAATCTTAGCCGTCTGGAGTTCTTGTATTTGCAAGAGAACAATTTCAGTGGTTCAATCCCAGATGCCATTGGGAGCTGCAAGTCCTTGAAGTCACTTGTTCTGTCTTACAACAGATTGTCAGGTATTGTGCCTGCACAAATCTCTGGCATTAGTGGGATGGGGTACTTGAACTTCTCCAACAATTTGCTACAGGGTTCTACGCCTCTGGAGCTAAGCAAATTGGAGCTGCTCCAAGAGGTGGATCTTTCATGCAACAATTTTAGTGGGCACTTCATATCTCAATTGGAGAGCTCCCCCAGCTTGAGAGTTGTGAATTTTTCTCACAACATTCTTCAAGGAAAGCTGCCGGACTCGATTGGGCGGCTCAGAAGTCTTGAGCTCTTCGATGTCTCATACAACAGCCTCACAGGTTTGATCCCACCAAGCCTCAATGATTGCACCAGTCTTGCTCAGTTGAACCTCTCATACAATGACTTCACTGGATCAATCCCAACCATTTTGATCGCCTCATTGCACCTAACAAACCTCTCTTTTTTGGGCAATTGCCACCTTTCTGGATCATTACCCGGGACCAGACATTGCAACAATTCAAGGACAAAAATTTGGGCTATAGTTGTTTCATCAATAGCAGCTTTCTCCCTACTCGTTCTGCTTTTGGGTTGTATTATCAGGAGGAAGTTAATCTTTTTCAAACAAAGCGACAAGAGCATCAGAACAGCTTTTGATTTGAAGCTCAACTTCCCACTCATCACCTACAGAGAGCTGGAAGAATGCACAGGGGGCTTCCATGAAGGAAGGTTGATAGGATCAGGAGGCTATGGCCGAGTTTACAAGGGTACACTGAGAGATGGCACATTGGTTGCTGTCAAAGTGTTGCGTCTACAAACAGGCAACTCAACAAAGAGCTTCAACAAGGAATGCCAAGTGCTCAAGAGAATCCGCCACAGAAATCTAATCCGAATCATCACTGCTTGTAGCAGGCCCGACTTCAAAGCTGTGGTTCTACCGTTCATGGCAAATGGCAGCCTAGAAAGCCATTTGTATCCCAATGATCAGGACTCTGAGCTCCATGAATTGAGCTTGCTTCAGAGGGTGAACATTTGCAGTGATGTAGCAGAGGGCATGGCATATTTGCACCACCATTCTCCGGTAAGGGTTATACACTGCGATTTGAAGCCGAGCAATGTTCTTCTCAACGATGACATGACTGCTCTGGTCTCTGATTTCGGAAATGCCAGACTGCTCATGAATGGAGTTGGTGCTGGGAATGGTGATAGTGCCGGCGCTTCCACTGCCAATAAGTTGTGTGGTTCCATTGGCTACATGGCACCAGGTACAGCATCTTCCTGATCATCCAAACTATAATTCAAAGAAAACCAATGATTCTACATCGGTAAAACTTTCAATTCATGAACTAGATTGCACGATTGATCAATTTGGTTTTATTATGCTCCTCATTGTCACATTGGCTTTGTTGCAGAATATGGTTTGGGGTCCTACATCTCGACAAAGGGAGATGTGTACAGCTACGGGGTTTTGGTGCTTGAAATGGTGACTAGAAAGAGGCCAACCGATGACATGTTTGCCGGCGAGTTGAGCTTGATCAAGTGGGTCAAGAGCCAATTCCATGGCAGGGTGGAGAAAGTGATAGACAGTGCCATGATCAGAGCTACAAGAAGCATGGAAGCAGAGGAGAGAAGCATGTGGGAGGTAGGGATTGGGGAGTTGATTGAGTTGGGTTTGGTGTGTACCCAAGACTCGCCTGCTAGCAGACCAACCATGCAAGATGTTGCCGATGATTTGGATAGACTCAAGAGGTACCTCACCGGGAATAGTAGCTCGGCCTTTGCATCTTCTCTTGGTTTGTCTTCTTCAACTGTTGAGCTTGAGGACTGATCACAATTTTCTTCGTATGATAGTCTATGCGGGATATCTTTTGAAGCAATTGAAGTTGTTGTAAACCAATCAGAATTGTTCTTGCAAAGTTGTAAATAAGATTGAATAGTCAATTAGTTATTTCATTTTCATTAAATTCTACATTATGTTTGGGAGATAATAAGCTAATTCATGAGAAGGCTTAAAATTAAAGAGAGTCCACTAAGCTAGAAAGAAAGGAATATTGTCTTGTTTCTACTATGAATACCATCGTAAATTGTACATAGTTCACTTTCCTCTAGATTTAAAACTTGGGTCTCCCACGGGACTATGTATAGAGGTCTCTGGAGGGGAGAGGACTCGGTGTTATGACGGAGCCATGCATGAAATATTTAGAAAATTATTAATGCAATAGATACACGTTTATGAAAGATACATGTGAAAAATAAACCTGACTATTCATCTTACTAGCTCCTCATTGGTTAATTTTGAAGGCATAATCTTAAAAAAAGGTATTGCTTATAATTAGAAAAAAAAGAAATGATTAGTGTAAAAATTATTTACTCCATCAAGAAGGTCTTATAACTAATATGGCTATAAGACCCAATTAAAAGTAAGGAAATCACTTTTCATTAAATATCTTAAATGGAAGTTAAAAAATTTTAATAATAAATGAATGCTGTCACCTATGCAAATTCAGTTCTTTGTTGAATCTTCAACCAATATTTGCTTTAAAACCTTATAGCTGATTAGTTTACTTATAAATATTATCTAGATAATTAAAATTATTCATATTATTTATAGCTGATTAGTTTCACTAAATTTGAGGTGTACAACGAGGTGGAACTAGGCAAGCTAACCAAGACACGTAGAGTTTTCCAAGTCAACTTATGTAAATAGAGTCAATCCCCGAGTTTGTAAGAATTGCATTGACTTAAAAGATTGTCTGGCCGAGTCAACTCTATAAATTTAACTACTTTAATACTACTAATGAATGAACATGTAGAAAAATGTTCCTAGATCTGGTTGGATCTTTTTGGGTGTTACTTCGTTAATGGAACCCTAATCAGGAATAGAGAAGTATTGTGATTCACTACCTACATAAAAACCATTGTGTCGGAGGGTGTGTAGAAAAAAATCCTTGTTTAATTTTGTTTAAAAAAAATTAAAAGGGAAAGGCCTTGTTTAAATATAATGGGAAAATACAGAATGAAGAAAACTGTAATTTCTCTCTTACTCTCATTTTACTTCTATAGAGTTTGATTCATAGCTTAATAGTTATCTAAATATTAACAATTATTAAGTTTGTTGTGAGCCAATGGTCATTTGTGCAATGATATTCTGCATATTTATATGGATAAAAGATTTTCCTTTATTTAAATATATCAATGCGTTGTTTTTATTTGATATTTCATATTTTTTTATAAGTGGTTTGTTTCGGCAGAGGATCTTGAATTTTAGTTCAAACCTAAAAACCCAACCGAACTGAACCAAATAAAAAAGTTGGCTCGGATTCAACAAGTTTCCTTTGGGGGTTTAGAGATAATTTGAAGAGGGGGGTGTTGGGCCCAATGGGCCCCAAAAGGTACTTGAAATAGGTTTTACATGTTTTTCTTAATTCAAAAACTAACTTAATAAATAATCCTTTCATATTAGCCTATTTTATATAAGTCACCAATATCATTCACAACCGATGTAGGATTAACCCAATATTTATCCCCTTCACACATCATACCATCCGAATCATCCATTTCTTACACATACTAGGTCCACATATTATATTTAAATTCCAAAAGATTTCAATACGTGTTGGCTGACATAGCTAACATACCATGAGGTAAACCGAGACGATACAAAAACCAATTAGACTTACATATTATAAGGCAAACTGAGACAATACCAAAATCAACTAGACTTTGATACTATTGTTGGGCCTTATATGCCTCTAAAAATGATTTGAAACAGGTTTTATGAACCTTTCTTAATACAAAAACTAGTTTTTGAATAAAAAGAAGCATGTGCCACCTGTTACAAATCTATTTTGGGGGCCCATAAGGCCCAACAAGGAGAACCTCAATATTTTTCCTTAATATTTACTTTTTATTAGTTATTATTAATTTGTTTATGTATTTTATATGGTTCTTATAATATCTATTTATATAATATTTTGAGGGGGAGGGGGGGTTTATTTAAATTTTATTTGAGATATTTAATATAATATTTTTTTGGGGGTTAGGATTTGAACGTTGAATTCAATATGAGGAAAACCTTTTTGAAGTTTAATTCTAACCTATATCTGAGGGCACCTCCCCCTTCTCTTATTTTTAAGGTTTGGTGTTCCAAATAATAATAAAATTAATAATATAAAAAATAAATTAACTTTAATATAACAAATATGTCAACAAAAAAGTAAAATTTAATGAGTAATATACTTTAACATTTATGATTAATATTATCAAGAATAATTATGATAATGAAATAAAATATTTTAGTAATATTTTTCTTCAAATACGACAAAAATATGTTTACAACAAAATTTATATTAATACATACATACATACATACATTTTCCTAATAGTGCCCCAAATTTTATTTAACAGAATATTTTTATTTCATTGAGCAATCTTGACAAGTTATATAAGTTTTTATAAATAAACTAAAACAAAGAAAAGTAGTTTGGTGCGGGAAAAATAATTGATGAGGCAGCAAATGAGTTAGCTAATGATGCAGGACTACTACATCACTACTTAAAATATTACATTAAATAGTTATAACATTGAGAAAAGTTGATAATAATTAAATCTATTTGTTGATTAAAAAATTTATTTTATGAGCTAAAATAAGCATTAGAGCAAAAAAAACCATTTTAAAATTATTTTTTAATATAAATTCATAGATAAGAGTTATTGTGTATAAAATTAAGGATATCCCTTTTTTTAAAGAGTGTTGTCCCAATCAATAGTACAAATTAGTTAATAATGTAATAAATAAATTAATGTTATAAAACAAATATATCAAATAAAAAGTAAACTTTAATGATTAATATATTTTAATATGATTAACATTATCGACAATAATTATAATAATTAAATAAATTTTTAGTAATATTTTCTTTAAATACAAACAAAAATATATTTGCAACAACATTTATATTACTACATACATATATTTTTCTAATAGTTTCCATAATTTCATTTCACAAAATATTTTCATTTTGTTAAGTAATGTTGACAAAGGAAACAAAAACACATGAAAGTAATTGGGCACGGAAAAAACAATTGGTAAACTGTTTTAAAATAAACTATTAAAAAATTGCATTAAATAATTATAGACAACTAAATTAGATATTAGTTAAATATATTTGTTAATTAAACAAATGTATGTTGTTAGCTAAATATAGGCATTTGAACAAACAAAAACAATGTTAAAATTAACGATTAATATGAATTCATATATATATATATATATATAAATATAATTATGGATTTAGACGTTCAATTAAATCTAAGAATAACCTTTTAGCAGTTGAATTTTGAACTATAACTTCGTGCGACCCCCTTCTCTTATTTTTAATGTTTGTTACAATCAATAGCATAAATTAATAATGTCATAAATGAATTAATTTTATAAAACAAATATGTCAATAAAAAATAAAATTTAATTAGTGATGATTTTTAACATTTATGATTAATATTATCAAAAAAATTATGAAAATTAAATAAAATTTGTTAGCAACATTTTTCTTCAACTGCAAACAAAAATATATTTCTAACAACATTTATATTACTACCTACATACATTTTTCAAGTAGTGCCCTCATTTCATTGCACAAAATATTTTTATTTTGTTAAGCAATGTTGATAATTCAGAAACTTTTATAAGTGAACTAAAAAATAGGAAAGTAGTTGGATAGGAAAAAAAACAATGGGTGAGGCGCTTTAAAATAAACTGTTAAAAAATTACATTAAATATTTATATCAATGACCGGGTCATCTAGACGGGATTTCTTAAGTGATTGATAACCTTAAAAATTGTGATCTCTTCTATTGTTTTTAAACTTAGCTCTACCTCCCGGGTTTATAAATAGTTTCCACCAGATTTTAGTGAGCCGAAAATTGGTGAACTTGACTTTCCATTTACCAAGTGGGCACATATGCAATTCACATCGAGCTCTAGATTAGTAAGAGGGTTGTTCCCCTCCCGAGGGATCCTGACATCTCTATGTTTTGAGTTTTCTCACACCTTGAAAGGTGTGGAGTAGACGAGTATTCTTTTGCACAATGCATGTAGTATCAAAGGTGATTACTCGACCTTTGTATTCCGAGCCAGGAGTTATATGGAGATTTGGAGAGTTATGAACTATATTTGGAGAATTATGAGCTTTTGTCTTGAGAGTGGTGCCAGTGATATGGTATTGCCGAGAGGGGCATTTGTCGAGGGTGGCGCATCACTAGTTCAATTCAAAATGCTATTTCATTTGTAGCTTGATGACTCCTTAGTATATACCTTTTGAGTGTTCCCATGGCGATATGTGTGTGTGTGTGTGTGTGTATATATATATATATATATATATATATATATATATATATTGATTTTATTTCCTCATGGAAGTTAGATTTCACTTGTCAATATATATTAACAATTTTTCAGACCAGTGACACTCGTTAATAACGTTTTTCTTGTGTGTTTGGTTGGCTTTGATAGAAGGATAGATAATTGCTACACACACTTGTGTTCAACATGAAATTGTTTTCTTTCGTTCTTTTGTCTATATTTGATGCATGTTTATATATATTTACTTGGTGTAATGTGACGTATGCTCTCACTAGCTTTTGTATCAGTAGATCAAATGTGATATCAAGACTCCTGATGAAACTTTCAAATTAGAGCTTCAACAGTATTTTGATGTATTTATTCATGTATTTTATCTATTTATATTTTGGTTTTTATTGTGTCTTGGGTGTTCATATACTATGTCATTGCACATAACTTCTTATTAGGTTGTAGCTCGCATTCTTTCATCCTTTATTGTTGAGTGTTGGCAGCACATTTAGGGGTGTCTTCCTTTCTCGAGATACCAAGAGTGTTGTTTAGGCCCGTTTCTTGTTTGATTCTTTCGGATTAATCGATTTAAACATGAGTCAACTTAATTGTAATATTTTTATCTGGTTCTTAGCTAAACCAGATTTGGGGTGTTAGCCTTGGTGTCAGAGCCATGTCTTGGTCGATTGAGATGAAAGACTCCTATTTTGAGCCAAGTGTGTGGAGTTGTCCCTAATCAAGTCGGTAGGTCATTTCTTTTGGCCTTTTTTCAGGCTTCCATAATTTTACTCAATCAAACTTCGTAAGTGCATGTTCCAGTGTTAGCAGTTATAGAAGAATTGTGAGTTATATTTGAGATCAAGATTTTTGTAGATCAAAGTATGGATCTCACTGACATGTCATGATAGGCTTAGAGACTCCTTTCCTTTCCATTGTGCCAGAGATTTGGACGAGTCAGTGCTCACATTTTCAGTCTATTGAAGATAATTCGGCTGGTGACGAGGAGTAATTAGAGCACTTGGGATACATTAAAACACTTGACCATCTTTTTACATATCACCACTTTTTTTTACATATCACTACTTCAGTCTTCTGCCTTGGGACTTGATATACATTGCAAGACGGAGTGTAAAACCCATGATTCGAGTCAGGGTTTTATAGTCCGAACTGGTCGGTTCAACCGTTATTTTTAGTCGGGTCAATTTCAAAATATGCGTACCGAGCCAAAGTCGGTCTTGTGTTATGAATCATGAGAGTTATGTGTGCCAAAGTATATGATGATAATGTCAATAAGACAGTAGTAGAATGGGTTATCAGAATATATGAGAGTATGCAAGATTTTTATTTATTTATTTTTATTAAATTGTAGAATTATTTTTAGATCGAATAACATATTAGGACGCATTACGGGCAGTTTGGGTAGGTTATTAGTTATAGAGCATGTCATTGATCTGTATTATTTTTATGGGATTTGTTTTCATTCTCTGGATTTTTAGAATTATTACGAGTTAATATTATTTTTTACTCGAGTTAGAGTGAAGTCAAATTTCAATTGCGAGACAACAATTCATTTTTCTCATTGGCCATTCGTTTTTCTCATCTGACCATTCATTTTTCTCACCCTGATATCTATATATTCCACACTTCTGACACTGTCATCATTCATCATTCTCACCCAATTTCCTTCTTCTTTTTATTCCTTCCCTCTTCCCGCCAATCCTCACTCGAACCAGACACCTTGTCTTCATTGTCGTGTGACTGACGATCAAGTATAGAATTTTATTTGATTTAATTATTTAAAATTAATATTTATTCGCACAACGTGCTAGGATCGAATAATTGTTGTGATGAATGCCTGATTATGATTGAAGTGATGATTTGCATGATTTGATTGATAGTGAATGATTACTACTGATCTAATTAAGTAAAGTAAATCTGAGCATGCTAACTAACTACAATATAACTTAGAAAAATACAATAAAATTTACATGAATAGGATAAGTTGGAGTTATTTCTATACTAATGATTGTTTGACTATTAGATAATGATTGCATTGTATGTGTGATGTTCATGTTAAGTTAATGCATCATTTAGTTAGCAGGCGTTAGCTTTTAGATTTGATGTATAGGTACAAAGTAGGAGTTTGCTGCCAAGGCGCGTGGACACCCTTGGAGCTTCTACGAGGTCCGTTTAGGACTCGCTCTTAATTTATTATCTCATTCTATTGTGTTTTGTTTAGAACATGAAAGGGGACGTGTTAAGTGGTGGGTTTATCGTTTCCCACTCCATATGAGCCATTTAGCCGATCGTATTTTCAAATTAATAACCCTCGAGGATGAGATCCTTCGAGTATGTTTTCGAAACACAGATCCATCTCACAGTGCTTTCGGGCCTATTTTATTAAATTCCCTACTCATACGTATATATATGTAGTTTTTGCATTTTTGGTGAGATGTGAGATGGAGGAAACTGACGGCCACGTCTTGAGATAGGGCGTGCGTTTATCAAAACTAGCTCTAGAACCGGTGAGTGTTCACTCCATTCCTGATGGATCTTGATAACTCCACATTTGAGTTCCACAACCCCAGAGAAGTGTGGAGGTTTACGGCAATTGTTATGCAGCGCATGTCTAGACTTATGGAGAAAATGGTACGGAAGGAACATGCCTAAGAGTATTTGGCCTCTGTACTCAGGGCCAGGAATAATACAGAGGATGTAGAGGGCGGAAAAGAAAAGAATGAATTTGTTGCGCAAAAGATAAATGAAATGACCAATGAAAAAGAGTGTTATGGAAAGAGAATGATATGGAAAGGGAACACTGTCACCCAAATGGACAGATCCCATTAGTGCCCTAGTGAGAGTTTTTAAGGAAGTATATGATATTTTTATTCAACAGGAAGGTCAGCTATCCTGTGCCAATTTAATATTAGTTATTTTCTCGACCGATAGGGGTGTAAACGATCCGAGCCGAGCAAGGGTGTGCTTGAATTTGGCTTGATATAAAACGAGTTGAGTCGAGCTTTAATGTAAACGAGCCGAGCTTTGATGTAAATGAGCCGAGCCGAGCTTGTCCAAAATTCATGGTGTTTGAGCTTGACTCGTGTTTGGTTTGCTGTGTTTCGAGCCGTGCTGGAGCCGAGATTAAGTCGATCTCGAGCCAAGCGAATGTTTGTGCTTGGTTTGTACTCGACTTATATAGGATCAAAATTTTCTTTCCAACACTATATAAGTTCAATGTGACCTCAATAGTATTTACGAGCCGAGCCGAGTCGAATATTTTTTCGAGTTTGAACATATTGAGTACGAGTTTCGAGCCGAGCTGAGCCGAACACTCTTTAGCTCAAGCTTTGTTCGTTGTTCAACGAGCTTATCCATTTCAAGCCGAGTAGTTTTTCGAGCACAAAATTAGCGAGCGTGAGCGCAAGCCAAGCCGAGCCGAGCCGAACGCAAAAAGCTCGCGAGCAGGCTTGGCTTGTTTACACCCCTATTGACCGGTAACACTCATTACTGATGGTTTTCAATATATATGTAAGTGAGAATCGCGAGGACTAAGCATTGTCGGAACTACATAGGAGCAGCAATGAAATTGCGCACACATGTACCTGCCAACTATGATTGGTGGTGTATTAAACTGTGTAGATGATGAATTTAAATGATATTTTATGAACTACTGTAGATGCTATACATGTGAATGAAAATGAAAAGTGGGAATGAATAATGAATAGGGTGAGCTAGAGAGCGAGGATAACTAGAGTGTGAAAGTATACCATGTTTGGATTGGGTTTTTTATTTTTATTACTATAAATATATATTATTTATCGTTGGCATGGTGGCCCCTATTAAACTTTTAGGGGAGTCTCTATACGTTTCGTTTTCAAAATTAGATATATCTTTTGAACTTTTTGTTTGTTTGTTTTTTTCGTGTACTTATTTGCATATCATGACAAGCATATAGGACAATGTTAAAACCCAAGTATCCCATCCATGCTTTTCATGTTGCATCTCCGTCTTAAGACGCTGAGGACAGATCCAGGTCGACTTAACTGAATCAAGTAGATTAGCGAACGGTTCGGTCACCAGTGACATTTTTGGGTCGGTTCACGAGTGAACCGAAATAAGGTGTTACACAGAATTCTCAGAGAGGTCACCTACAAGGGTTTTGGAGTAGGAGGAACTAGCAAAGCTAGTTGGGACATGAGCATGGACCACATAGTATTTTGGATGGTTCCATTAGACATTGTTTTGAGATCTCCATCACAGACCCCTGATTTTCATATGGATTCTTACTGATGGATATCATGGCTATGCCGACTAAGCTCGGGAGCATAAGGAGAACAAATGAGTTAGGACACATGACTTGGGATTGACCACTTTTAGGATACACCAATAGTAGATGAGGATGAGTAGCAAGGATGACCCACTTTTCCATGGGCCCTTCGCCACCTCCCCCTCTTCTACTAGTTTATGCCTGTTTTGGTAGCACCTTAGCTACTTTTCACCAAATAGAAGTATGGACACATCGAGGATGACCAAGACTACCATTGACCACAACATTAGATGTTTGACCAGATTTCACTCGATCTGCTAGTGCCATATCAATAGTTGTTGTCTGAGAGCCAGTCGGCACTGATAGGAGAAGTCACCTAAGATTTCACGAGACTAGTGTGAACTCAGCATTATTTCACCATCGTACATATCACCACTCCATACCCTTAGGATCAGACATGTTTAATTAGACATCCTGAGCTGAGTTGTTAGTAGCCACCTCTGAAGAGACAGACACATAGATATAGATATGTCAGAAATAGTAGTGTGTTCATGATATACATGATCAAGATTAGACCCCTCAACACTTGGATAACAGTACCGCCATCCGAGGTGCACAACCGCTGTCCAAGGTGTACAACCGTCATCTGAGTAGCACAACCGCAATCTGAGTTACACAATCACCGTCTGAGTTAGACATCGTCCGAGTTGCACAACTACCATCTTTGATGCACTACCATAGACCAAGTACACACTACCGCCATCCGTGTATCTCATTACCACCGACCTAGTAGACCAGTTGGTGTGGGAGTCATGGCCAAGTGGTTGTTGCCTCACCTCACAAAATAACAACTACTTGAGGGGTTTCTTGGCTTTGCCTAAGGACCACATATCACAGCTTTCAGAGTCAAGGTTAGAGATTGAGAACATTGTCTAGCTACAATGGCATCAACAGGGTAGACGAGAGTTAGGAGAACTGGGGTTATTGTAATGTGATATTACATCTACCTTGCATATCATTGCCATGACATGATATCCTTAGGTCAAATATATATTGCAAAATAGCCTCATCAGTTAGTGTTGGTGGCAATCTTTAGAGCAATAGTCATGGGTAGAGTAGAGACCATGGTAGTATGACTTATAGATAGGATGACCAAAGTTATCATATTATTCAATCACCATGATAGTGTATGTGTGGGCCCTATAGCCATGGTACATAGATCAAATAGCTAGCCGATGATCAGACATGCAAGACCATCCATTAGAGTTTGGACCAGCCAGTGAAAGATAGACTCGTGTCAGAATATTTGCCAATAGATGGTGGGTTCAGTGAGGGAGCATCCTTCAGGTAGTGAGTGATTTCCTTGTGCTTCACCAACACGATTAGGTTCTTACTTTGAGCCACAGGAGTGAGCCTTTACCCCAGGTATAAGAGGTACCATTGAAGTATTAATTAGGGTTTGCAATGCAGTAGCCGATTACAGACTGGTCTTGAGACGACTACTTCATCCCCAGCTTGGGAGCTACTTTGAAGGGGACTTCAGTTAGACCGGCCATACTGATAGCCTTGCTTGAAATTCTACCACAATGATAGTAGTCATGTGAGTCAAGATGAGACACATGTCAAACCTTAGTATGTGTCTCTGCAGGCTCGAATGGAGATAGTGGTTCTTTGGATCGTTTGAACCACTAGTTTAGAAGCGTGTGAATAGTACGGTATCAAGAAATACATGTCTACTATTGGCTAATTGAACTAGAGTCATTTAAGAGCTGTCTTTTAGACTCATCATTATTTGAGTATTCCACAGGCTGGCCATTTGTGGCAGAGTACAATTATGATGATCCTAAAGAAATGTCAATAGACTTACCGATATTTTGGGAGAGATTTCGTCACCCTTGTCACTTGCACAGTACTCTTACAAAACCATAGACCAAAGTGACGTACCTACCTAGTAGGATTTCCTTAGCTCTGCGTACTCCTTCCCAGTACATCAGATGTCAAACCCTCACACATGAAGATGAGATATCTACTAGTTAGAGTTCTAGAGTAGCATGATCAGACTTCCATGATAGATCTCAGTCTCCTTTCATGTCACCCATAAGTTCAAGACAGAGTCTAGTTTTCACAAGAGAGGGGTTTGATTCTTTTTATAGGGACACTTGAGAGTTAGATCTAGATCAATGAGAGCAATCTCTATAGCTTATTATCCTATACCCTTACCCACTAGTGGTGTCCACCATATGACAAGAGGACTCGTAGGATACCTTAGTATAACCATAGAACTTAGAGTAGAGTATCTTTAGGGTACATATAGCCGACCTTTCACATCAATGAGAGCCAGAGAAACATGGGTAAACATTAGATCATATACCTTACACCCAATATTATTTTTTTAGATGTAGCTCAGACTATTATAGTACCTTGTAATAATACTTTAGAGTACCTACTTAACGTAGTAGGCCCTTATGAGTGAATCGGATTCAAGGTGTTACATGTATGTTGTGAGCTAAAAATAGCTATCGGAGCAAATTAGAATTAAATAAAATTAGTGACTAATATGAATTCATAGATAAGAGTTACTGTATATAAAATATGTTAATTACTTATGTTCAAACATGTTAACAAGCTAATTAATTAAAAAGATGATTTACTTGTAATTTACCTCCTAATTTCATATTTCGTAGAGTGTGTATATATATATATATATATATAATTTACAATTTTCTTTTACTAAGCATTATATTTAAAGTTTTAAATCCCCAAATATGTTCTCTATGCGAACAAAAAATATATATATTTTTAACCATACAATCTACATTCGATAGATAAAATATTGTTCTCCACGTAAGGAAGGCTTCTTCTTCACTAATGTTATTATTATCTTGTTCATTTTAAAAATGAGCAAAACACCTGCACAATGCACCAGATATAATAATCAATGGAGATACAAGAAAAAGAATATATATATATATATATATATATATAT
>JAVDBV010000456.1:0-13956 GCA_032619315.1 Piper longum
CCCATCGGCTCAACCTAATACAGGGTACGGTGGAATGGACCCATCGGCTCAACCTAATACAGAGGTACGGTGGAATGGACCCATCGGCCAATAGGGGGTACGGTGGAATGGACCCATCGGCAGTGGAATGGACCCATCGGCTCAACCTAATACAGAGGTACGGTGGAATGGACCCATCGGCCAATAGGGGGTACGGTGGAATGGACCCATCGGCTCAACCTAATACAGGGTACGGTGGAATGGACCCATCGGCTCAACTTAATACAGAGGTACGATGGAATGGAGCCATCGGCCAATAAGGGGGCACCGTGGACTGACCCATCGGCCCAATATTTTATAGTGGCACGGTGGACTGACCCGTCGGCCAATAGAACTACATCGAGCTTGATCCCGACATGGGTATGTAGGCCAAGCAAAATTGTTTGATTTCAGCTCATCTAAGGTAGAAAAAAAGTATAATAGGATAGTTAGGTTAGGGGAAGGGGTAATAAATGAGACTTCTCTTTATTTTGCTTTGAGTTATAAATGTGGCTATGGGAAGTGGTCTAAGACTGTGTGAACTATTATTTTATAGCTTGTTCACAATACTCGGCATTTAGTAGTTGTTTAAGTAACACCTAGTCATCTAGGCCCACAAAAATATAGTGAAAAATGGCGGGTCGTTACAATTCTCCCCTACATATATAATAGAAAGCCGTTAGTAACGAGTGTTATCGGTCTAGAAAATAACTAATATCAAACTGGCTATGAGAGCGAATTCTTATATTAATTGTAGAAACATATTATGAGAGATGTTGTGTATGAATTACTCACATATTCTTCTTTCTACTGAACTGAAATCATCTTTCTCATTTCACTTTCTAGTCCCTCGGGACTACTGTCATATCGTAAGCCCTTTTACTTACTTCCATACTCACTTAAATAGCATGGTTGTCGGTATTTCCAGCTTACGATAGACACATATGGTTGTCGGCATCGACTGACTGGCACATATGGTTGTCTTTGTCGGAGACTTCGATTGGCACATGCACGCTTGTGTGGCTGTCGAAAAAAATGCAAAAACTACATATCTATAGGTCTTGGTAGAGATTCATAAAATAGGCCCGAAGGCAACTTGTGGTGGATCTTGGTTTTAAAAACAAACTCGAGGGATCTCACCTCGAGGGTTATTAATCTAAAAATATGGTCATTTATATATAGGTCTTGGTAGAGATTTATAAAATAGGCCCAAAGGCAACTTGTGGTGGATCTTGGTTTTAAAAACAAACTCGAGGGATCTCACCTCGAGGGTTATTAATCTAAAAATATGGTCAGTTAAATGACCCGAGCTAAGTGGGATCAAATAAAACACCACTCAACTCATCCTACAATCTGTAAAAATAAATCAATCATGAGCAAGTCCTAAACAAACCTGGCAGAAGCACCGATCATGTCTACTTGCTTAGGCGATGAGCTCTTACTCCGTACATACACATCAAATCTAGAAGTTAACACCCACTAACTAAATGATGCATTAACTTAACATGAACATCACACATACAATGCAATCCTTACCTAACAGTCTAACAATCATCAGTGTAGAAATAACTCTAACTCATCATATTCATATCAATTTTATTATATTTTTTCTAAGTTACGTTGTAGTCAGTTAACATGCTTTGATTTACTTAATTAGATCACTAATACTCATTCACTATCAAATTGTGTAATCATCTCTTCAACTATAATCAAGCATTTATCGCAACAATTAATCACAACAATTAATCAATCCTAGCATGTTGTGCTAATAAATATCAATTTTAAACAATTAAATAAGATAAAATTCTATATCTAATCAACAGTCACACGGTGACGGTGACAAGGTAGTCGCCGGCTCAAGTGAAGATTGTGGGGAAGAGGGAAAGAAGAAAAAAAAAGAAGGAAGTTGAGTGAGAAGAATGATGGTGGCTAAATGACACAAGTGTGGAATATATAGATGTCAGGGTGAGAAAAACGAGTGATCAGGTGAGAAAAACGAATGGTTGTTTAGAAAAACAAATGGTCATCTAAGAAAAATGAATGGTCATATAAGAAAAAAGAATGGTCTTCTAAGAAAAACGAATGGTCGTCTAAGAAAAACAAATTGTCGTTTCGTAATTAATAAACTTGACTCGACTCTGATTCAAGTCAAAAATAATACTAACTCATAATAAATATAATACACATCAATGACATGCTTTATAACTAATAACCAACCCAAACTACTCGTAACACATCCTAATACATTATTTGGCCTAAAAAAATTCTACACTTTAATAAATAAAGAAAAATCTTGCATACTCTCATATATTCTAATAATTCATTCTGTTGTTGTCTTACTAGTGTTATCATCATATACTTGGGTACACATGACTCTCATGGTTCAAAAACACAAGACCATCCTCGGCTCGGTACGCATGTTTTGATATTGACCCAACTGAAAATAATAATTGAACCGACCGGTTCATAATATAAAACCCTGACTCGAATCACGGGTTTTACATTTCACTACCCTGACCATGTTAGAAAGTTAGGTAGTTAGTAGGGGGATGGTTAGCTGGGTTTGAACCCTAGCCTCATGGACAATTGAGAATGCGATGCTTTCGTGAAGAAATATTTCACTTATTAAAATCTCGCTTTTTGTCAATATATAATATTTAATAAGCTTAAAATGATTCGGGTGTACAAAGGGCATAGTTATCATGGATGGCTATAAATTTCATGGTGGAGAGTAGGTGTCTCATAAATCTAGCAAAAACACCCACACAACGCGCGGGTATGCACAAGGCATGATAATAAAAAAAAGAATCACATATATTTTCTAATGAATAGTCATTGAGCATATGTGCTTATGTAATAAAATTATTTTTATTTCATCATTTATAAAATTTATGATTCTTTTAATAGTAGTTTAAAAATTCAATTAGAACAAATATTAAAAATTTAAAAAGGAAAAGATTAAAAAAATTATAAAAAATAGTTAAAGAAGTTTTTTTTTAAAAAAAAAGATTATTGAAGGAATGAATTACAAAGATCATAAGCAAATTTATTTGGAGAAAAGACGATAAGGAAATGATAGAGATAATTGAAAAATAATTTAATAACACTAATACATAAAAAATGAAAAATAATTTCCGTTGTTTAGATTGAACAAACTTTATAAACTTAATTTGGAAAACATATAAAAATTCTTCACAGTACTTAAATATAAGAACAAAAATAATTAAAAATAGTTGAAGAAGGTTCCTTTTCAAAAAAAGATTATTGAAGAAATGGTTTGCAAAGATGATAAGAAAAGACATTACTTAAATTGATTTAAACAAATTCGGTTAAGGAGAAACCACATAATACAAATAAATGAGATTTTTTTTTAAAAAAGGTTGGATGAATCTTAAATATCAGATGAATAGATCTAAACAACATACCGCCGTGCTTCTTTTTCTTCCAATGAGTTGTCAATACTTCTTTTTCTCCCGATAAATATAACCTTTTTTAAGAATCAAAAACCAAGTAGTACAGCCAATATCAAAAGTTACACCTATGGCTGGCCATGAGTTGAAGTACTTCATGAGTTTTTATGACTCAACTCAACTCGGCTCAAACTTGATAAATTTTAAGCTCGATTTAAAACTCAATCTTAAAAAAATCAACTCGACTCGATTACTATAGAGCTGATTTCGAGTTACGTCTAATTCAACTCGATTCAACCTAGGAAAAACTTGATTCGGCTTAAAACTCGACTCAATGTCTAATATAAACTTTTAGTAATTTTTTCTTTTACATGGATAATATAACATTAAAAATGATAATTTTGTATAAAAATAATTAAATAAAAACAATCTAATAGTTATTATATGACTATTAATTATGAAGAATGTCATTTATATTTTTATTAAAAAAATAAAAATAAAAATATTACATTATAGAGAATAAACTAGATTTTCAAACTATGAAATTTAAATAAGACTGATGTTCAACTCAAACTTGATAAGGCTCAACTCGAACTCTGACTAAAATAACTAACTAAAAACTCAATTCATTTATCAAATGAGCTGAATTCAAGTTACGCAAAACATGACTCGATTAAATTTGTGCCCAAACCTAGTGACACCCCATAAAAATACACTTTCTAAAGATAGTTACTCTTCTATAAAGATACATATATTATAGTACTGCTTTTTAAATGGCCAGATCCGCTTTGAATTAACGAGGCACATCTTAATAACTCTTTCAAAATAGTTACATTTGCTTATATATATTTCATAGGAGTACCTTTTTCAAATAATTGTATCTAATTAAAATGAAAAAAAGAGTAGCACACCTTTTGAGTAAATCACAAAAAAAAATCCTTTCCGTGTAGTTAGGTACTTGATTCCTCTCTTAAGTTAGGTATTAAATTACATTAATAATAATAATAATAATAATAAAATAAAAATAAACATCTTTAGAATTTATCTATTATTATTCCAAACAATTCCCTATTCAGAGCAGCATAATAGAACTCATCACACACTCTTCGCTCTTGGCAGCCGAAGGAAATGGGAACCTGTAGATTTCCATTAACCAGTCCCCATGCTTCCGTCGGTCCCTCCCTCTCTAATCCTCTCTTCTCCATCTCCTCGCCCATCACCCTACTCCTCCACCCTCCTCCCATCAGACAACCATGCTCTCTCAATCCTCCCAGTCTAATTCCCCCAATATCGGCCGTGAAGACACCAAAAGGATTCGGCCCACCAGCGCCCAGGAAGAAGATCAAGAAGAAGAAGGGCGACGGCGGCGGCAGAGGAAGCGAGGATAATTACGACCACGACGGCGGCGACGTGCAGGAGGAAGTGGAAGAAGCCATTCCAGAAGTGGTGACGAACCGGATGATGAGGAGGATGGGGTTCTCGGTTGGCATACCTTTGCTGGTGGGTCTCCTCTTCTTCCCCTTCTTTTACTATCTCAAGGTGGTGGTGAAATTGGACGTCCCTACTTGGATTCCTTTCATCGTCTCCTTGTTCTTCTTCGGATCGGCGCTGTTGGGTGTCAGCTATGGGATAGTGTCGTCCAGTTGGGATCCCCTGCGGGAAGGTTCTCTTCTTGGTTGGAATGAGGCTCAGAAGAATTGGCCAGTATTCTGGCAGTCACTCTGGGGTAAACCAGGCAAGAAGTGATGGTGCTATCTTTGATCGTTTATAAAAACAGGACGGTGCTAGGAAGACTGAAAGTCTACTGTATGTTTCTACCACTTTTAATATAAAATCTATCTGGTTTGTGATGAGTGCAGGCTGCTTATCTTTTACAAGGAGAGCGATAATGTCGGTTAATTATTCAAGGATACCTACACTATACAACCAGAACTAGCTTAACTTTGATGTGAGATAATGTCTTTTATTACATATTCAAAACTTTTTTTTCCATTTTATTTGGCAAGGCGAAGATGCAATTCATGGGATATTTAGACGTCTCAGTAGTTTAATATATTATTTTCAATAATTAAAAGGGAAGAAAGTAATTCATTGACTTCTAATCAACATAATCTACTAAGCTAGGGGCTGGGTATTGATAAAATGTTGTGACTTTGTCATTTGATTTTTAGTTCTCTTCAACCTATTATTTGAATTTAGACTAAATTTTTGTAAGACCATCAAAATTTTTAAAAAGGTAGAAAAAAAATACGGAGGATGATACCCTAAAATGTCCATAATTTTCTTTTGGCCTACATATTTTATCCTAACCAAGAAATCTACAAAAATTATCATTTTCTTTTACCCTCCAAAATTTTGCTTGCTCCGCATTAATTTTCGTAGCAACGTCTTTTGGCAAGGAATGACACCTCATTACATAATTTGCCATAGTATTACTGACTGTTTGGATAAGACATGTGCGACCAGCAGTAGATAGTTTGTGAACTTTCCAACTTGAAATTTTCTTCTCAATCTTCTGCAAAAGGGGCTGAAACCATTTAATTTTATGTTTTCCACAAACAATGGGCATGCCTAAATATATAAAACACTCAGGGGTGGGACGCATGCCACCTTCCTTGATCAAAGCTTTTTTCTTGTATTGTCGAAGGAGATCTGGGAATGATAATTCTTGAATTATCATAATTGATAACTTGGCCAGTTATGCTTTCAAAATTGATGAGAATATCCATAACATTTTTAATACCATCATCAGAAGCAATTAAAAATATCAATAAATCATCTACATACATGAGATGAGATAGGGATGGCACACCTTTTGCTACCTTGAGATCCTCAATTTTACCCTAGCAATTTCACGAGAAAGAAGTCTACATAACGTCTCAGCAAGTAAGACAAAGAGAGGGGGAAATGGGGTCACCTTGACGTATTCCTCTTTGTGGCTTTGGCAATTCATAAGGAGATCCGTCTAGAAGGACTGAGATTGAAGTAGTTGATATGCATGAATAAATAAGTTGACACCAACTCTGTGAAATGCCATCATAATTCTCCTTATAACTGACCAATCAACCCTATCAAATGCCTTTGACAAATCAATTTTAAGAGCACAATAGACTTTTCATGATTGTTCTGATCAACTCCATAACCAGTGCAACATTATCCATTATTTGTGTTCCACGGAGGAAAGCGGATTGCTCGGGGCTACTGATCTTCTTGAGAGACTCTTTGAATCGAGAGGATAAAATTTTTACGAACACTAATAGGACGAAAATCTTTCAGTCTGAGACGCTATTCTCATAGGAATTGGAACAACATACGTTTGGTTTTCAAAAGCTGTACAATTTCCCCCCCACAAAACTGTCCCGAACAAATTTGACGATATCACGCTTTATGATAGGCCGAGCACGTTTCTAAAATTTTGCATTGAAACCATCATGCCCTGGCGCCTTCCAAGTATTTAGGGATTGGACAATTTCAAAGAACTCTTCCTCCGTTGGAATCTGAACAAGTAACTGATTTTCTTCATTAGTTATGACAGGCTGAAAGGGTTCATCTATGATCTCTTGATGTGAGGTGGGCCTACTAGTCATAATATTTTCCCATTCAGAGAAGAAGACCTTTGCAATGTCTGGATTAAACTCCTTTATGTTGCCCATCTCATTTTTAACAGCTGGTATTTTACTCTGTCATTTAAGCTTTTGATGAAAAATCTAGTATTTCTGTCTCCAATAAGACTTTATCATCATTAACCTTCTGTCTCTATAAACTTTCTTGTTTTGTAAGAAGGCATTCAAGGAGGAACACTTAATTATTATAGTCATGACTGTGACTTCGTCCACCAAGTATTTCCTTCAATTCATATTGTATTCTGTTTATTTGATCATCCAAGTCTCTAAATTTTGATACGTGCCAAATTTGGAGAGTACCCTTTGTGTCATTACATTTTCTATCTAAGAGCTCTTGAAGACTAGTTGCAGAATCATCTGAATAAGCATTCCAGCTTCGCTCTACAAGGCGTAAATAGATTTCCCCCATATGCCCAAAAGTTTAAGAATCTACACATTGCTCTCTCTATTTTCTTACCTCTCCCTTCATCTAGTAATATAGGTATATGATCTGAAGAATTTGGTAAGAGATATCGAACAATAGCATCAGGGTATAACTGAAGCCATCCAGAAGTCGCACAAACACGATCTAGTCTAGCCATGATACATGGTTCCATGTTCCCCCAGTTTTCTCTTCAGGATGCAGAATAAACTTAAGATCTCCAATTATCAGCCATGGTTCCGCTTGAGAGGTGAGTTGGCCCAGCTCTTGAATAAATTTCACTTTATTTTCTGTCTTCGGTTCACCATAAGCACCAAAGAAGAAAAATTGTTTTAGAGGAGGCTTAGGCACTATTGAACCTCAGATCATTCTACCAGTCTTTCCCATAGGAGAGAATACGGGGATTAAGAACCCCCGGCATGGCCATTGCTTGGATACAGTGAGAATTGAATGTAGGAAAGGATTTGGTAAGATTTGTTGCGACATCAATTGGATTTCTAGTATCGACGATAAGCAAGTTTTCGGGAATACAGTCTTAGAATGCGACGAACTTCAGGAGGAAAAGGCTTCCTATTGGCACCTCTAAAGTTCCAAGCAATGAATTTAATCATTGCGATCTTCAATAATATGTACTAAGCTCAAGAATTTAGTCGCCTACTATCCTCCACAATTTCACAGAGTGAAAGGGTTATAACTTTTAAGTAGACGAAGAAAAGCTCAAAAGACCATAAAGTTGACAGTCAATTCCGTCGTCCAGTTCCAAAAATTCCATAGCAGGAGGATTAATAAGTAATAACTTGAGAAATTCTTGTGTAACTAGCTGAGATCAAACAGGAGGCAGAGCATAGATGTACTAATATGAGGCGAACTCCAAAACAAAGAGTACTCTTCTAAGAAAAATACGCCTTTTTTCCAACCACCTGATAAAGTCTTACCTTTTCCGGCAAAAATCTCCGGCAACTTTGGTCCGAAACACTCTCAGAAGGAAGGAGATCGTTCCAGATGCACAAGGCCGCTCCAGACGCACAAGGCTTTTAAATCTTCTAAGCATTATATCTTTATCTTTAGTTAAGATTCGTTGTTACACAAAACCGTAAATGTCCTATTGGCCAATGTGAGAGCTAAGCCTTTATCCAACAGTGGTACATTAACCGTTCAAGGTAGTGCCGTTCCTCACAACGAGGTTTATAATGGTAGCGTTGCAAACGGGAAAAAAAAAGGCAATAATAGAAAGTAAAAGCTGATTTCCTACAAATAAAGCTATAAAAAACTATAAATTAAGAACTTTAACCAACATGTTTCACTGTACAGCCATTGAAAAACTAAATGCGGACCAACGGGGATCAAAAGACTTCTCAATCTTTCCAAAACAAGAGGATTGATCTGCAGATGCACTAGTGCGTATATCTGATATCAATCATCACCATTATCATCCATCATGTATTTCTCCTGAACAGCTGCAACCGTGGAAATCCTTGTCAAGGCGAGACACAAGAAAACAAACTGAACATACAAGTGACTGGCATTGTCCTATAAAATCATACAATTCATATTTCTATGGTTGCTAGATGCCAAAAACTTATTTTAGATGGTAGAAGACTGAAACATGCTATAAGATAAAGCTGTCAATGCTTTAAAATAAAGTTCCTTCGGTACTCTCATATATCATTTTAGCAGGGTAAATAAATCATAAAGCCATCAAGAACTCATGAATGATAAACTAAATATGTAATACGAGCAAATAATGTTAAATTTCTATGATTTATATCATAGTTTTCAACTGTGATCTGCAATTCGTAAGGAGATAACTACTAAGGATATCTGTAATAATCCCAGTCAAGGGGCCATGCTGCAATCTTGCTGAACTCGATCACACTTCCCTCTATGCCAGTGAATATATAGCCGTTGCTTTTATCAATCAGCTTCACTAGATTTCCAACACTTTCAGTGCTCTGCAACAAACACAATTGCATTATTGGCATCATATTTTTTTAGATAAAAAATAACTACACAAGGCACAATGTGTAGTGACAACATGCCTGAATGTCCAATGTTGTAAAGTTGATCAATCCAAAATCTTCAACAACTTCACATAATTCCTTCGTCAGCTTTCTTCAGTGATATAGTTAGGAATACAGATATTATTTTCATTTGTACATATCAAGTGGACAATGGACATTCAAATTGACAAACAAATTTATCATGAATCCTCCAAGTTGTACCACAGAGATCTTGAAATCTTGGCATGTATCCACATCACATCGAAGTTAGATGTCAGTGCCAACATGAATAAACAGAATCTGCAGGGGCAATATAACCCTTCTGATAATTAACTATCAAACTACAATTTAAATTCATTTTCTAAGTAAATCAACAGTTATGCATAAGCAATTGCATATCTTCAGATCCAGCATATTTACATTAACCTTGGTCAAATGCAAAACAATGGGTGTATATTTAGAAAAAATTATACTTGACAAGAAGATAAGAAAGATTATTTAAAACTAAATGGTACAGAAACAATAATCCCAAGGCCAATAGCCACAAAAGAAAGCAACCATGGTGAAAAAGTATCAGAGAGTGTGAGACACAGTAATGCCGTGCAAAACCTCAAGACAGCACAGATCATTGTTCAGGAAGACTACATATGTCGTCAGACGACAAAACAGATGTATCTGTCTGCACTTTGTCAGTCAGGTAATACATACACATACACTTCTAATCTTACGATTCTACATGTATTAAGCATTTGCCATCAATGGACCATGCACTCTACTGCTATTTAGTCATATAGACTTTCAGCTGCCTAGTAGACACTGTACTATCTGTATGCTTAATTTCATAGCAGCATTTTAATTACAATCATAGAGAACTGAGTCAGAATATACTAGATATGCAACTCTATGGCGTTCATGATATATACATTTGTGGATGCCTCTAATCCTTCGTCTTTGTGGATTCCTCCTCTCAAAGGCATTGAAGATGAGTTCATCCAGGTGTTCAAATCAATTATTTGATCGCCCAAGAACGTTTGATGATATATACATTTGATTGATAGTTAATACACTAATTCCTAAATTCTCTTTCATTTATATTTACTTGTGAGCTTGGAAATCAAATTCCAAGGTTGTTGGATTCTCTCTTTTAGAAAAACAGAAAAGGGTATGTTTTTAGAGTTGTGAAGTTAAGAGACAGTACCCTAAAGAAACTTGAGTAATCTTCCTTGAATTACTATTCTTCAATTTATCAATGCAGTAATCTGCTAGCATTCACCAATCCTATTCTTATAACTTACAACAGATCATAACTAGAAAAAATTTCCATTTTAACACAGATCAGATTCTCATTCTTATTCTTTCAACAAATATGCTACAGCCCATACATGTATGTGAACAAACATTACATTTTAATCAGGCCCACGGAGTAAGAGAACACAAACTTGGGACTCATACCCTGGATTAATTGAGTTTGGAAGGAATCCACTAATTATGAACAAGAAAATAAACATGTGCTACAAATGCAACAGTCCAACCTGTATTTAGAAGCACAAGCATCCTGATCAAGATGGTACTATAAGTATGATAAATCCGGAACGTCGGTATAAAAATCAAGGTTGAATGCTGCAACATATCAAGGTAGAGTTGGTATGCACCATTGTACAAATTACCAACTTAGCCATGTTCAAAAAGTTGTACATACCTAGCTTTCCATAGTTCTCAATTAAATCAATCTTAGAAAAAACATTTATATGTGAGAGATCAAGATGTAGCATGGTTGACAATGAAAGAAGCAAGGCACTCACATATTTCCCAGGGTCGAGCATCTACAAAGTGCACTGCTGTTAACTGCAAGAAATAAGCATTCACCATGGACCATAAAGAAATAAATCAAGCAGCTAGCTATGCAAAGCAGAAGCACGAACATTGAAATGCTAAATTCATTAACCATACCCTCAGATTTAATTTCTTAATAAGTTTCATGATAACCTTCTTCGCATTTGAGTGAAGAAAGAACAGTTCAACTTGACCAGGAAAATCAAATAGGAAATAGTGATCTGCCAGAAAATATAAAATTAGGGCATCCATATGTGCTGTTCAACTTAACTTTTACAAAAATTATCATAAGTAAATATATTGGACCAGTTTGCTAACCAGGGCATACCATACTGTAATATAAAATAATAGAATGGTGAAATTTCAATACAATATTTTTTTTATAATGACATTACCAATACACTTTAAAATAAAAGAACTGACATACAAAACAACTTGACAAACCTTGAATAAGAGGCATTAATTTAGACTCTAGACAATCGATGTTTTTCTCCAAGTAATCCATGCAATATACAAGACCTAGGAGACATTGTGAAGCAAAAATTAATGCTTTCCTAAATTTAATAAATGAAGGTTAGACAGCAAAGAAATCAATAATGTCTACATGCATCATAAAGCTGCAAAACAAATCACATTCTCTGAAGCAAAGACACAAAAGAAAAACTAAAGGCCTAAACAACAGATGAACAAATGTTTGAAAATACAGTTCATTCAAAACATTCAGATTAAGGCGCCCCACTAAATGTTGGTAATCAGATAAACAAAAGTGCGTTGTTAGAAATTCATAGAATGCATGTCTTCTCTGTCATATATGTTATACCCAAATATAAGGTAAATTGTCACTATTGTTAAAGAACCAATGAGAAAGGGAAAATACCATAGCCTAAGGAAAACTAATGATATTCATTAATACAACAATGAGATAAACTGAACCTTCCATAAGATCCAAGGAAATGCTCTTGCATCAAATCACAAAACTAATGAGAAAGGGAAAATACATATCCAGCTAACTAGGAATATTCATTAATACACTTACGAGATAACTAACCTCCATTGGGACCAAGGGCATGCTCTTGCATCACATCACTGAGTTTTATCAATTGTTCAATGTTAATACCACACTCGTATCTAAATCACGGATTAAAGAAGGAAAAAATGCTTCTTTCAACACACAATCACAATTCATAACTTAGGCATTTGGTAAATAAAAAAACAATTTGAAAATGAATAATGCTCTATAAAAAAATCTTCACAAAACAGATACGGTAATGCATCGTTTGCCGGATCCAAATTGATTACAGCAACCTTCCTGCAAGTAAAAGAAATCAACAGTGACAACTAAGTTTGACAGGTAAAGGTAAAGATAAGACTACATGGATAAGATAAATAGATATATGGCATCTTTTCTGTGCTGGCCACTTGCAGCATTGCTATTAAACTACCTCAAATCACACACACTGAAAGGTTTCTGCCTTTCCTAGGGATGGTAAGAGCCGGAAACAGTGACAGACATGTTAGGACGTGTACGGGAAAGTAAATGGCGAGCTAAAAGAGAAGGGGGAAAAGGAGGAGGAAAGAAGGTCATATAATAAATTTGAACAATCATATATCATCATGACACTGAATAGTTATACCATCCTTCTTCCAGTGGTTCGAAAGCTTGAATGGTTGGCTCAAGTCTGAAAAGTAAAATTATATAACATAAATGGAACTATAACTTCCCCCCAAAAGAATGAACAAAGTTGCTAGACACTTCCCCATCTACAATAAACTCTGTCCATGAATTGTTGTATGAATGAGCACGAAATGTTGTGTGCTTAAGGGAAGGCTAGGAGAAGTGATGACCCTAAGCCCCTTTGTGAAAATTATTGGTTCGTGTATTTTTCTGTGATGGTTAGCATCAGGACAGGGTTTTAAACAACTTCAAGAATTTCCAATATCCAATTTATAAGGGAGACACACATATTTTTTGTAAAATCAAAGTGTCCTTTCTAAATTGGAATTGCATTTGGGTTGTCCATTTTCAAAGCTTACCCTCGAACGTATCAGCATATCATTTGTGTATTTCGTGTTTCTGTTTGCTAGTGCTTTTGGTTGCTTGTGCTTTTTGTTACCTGAAATGGTTGTGTAGTCCATAGGGTTCCCTCTTTATTATTGGTCGGTTTATAGTTTGTTGTCATGTTGTTAGATATGGTTAAAATTATTAACCGGGTGCAACTGTTCAAATTTCAAATAACAAAAAAAAATGTTAAAACTTATTTCAACCACAAAAACAGTACCTCCCAAGAAGCTTCAGAAATTGTGCCATTCCATTACAGTAAGTTGTCTTCCCAGATCCAGGTGGTCCAATTACAACTTGGCCAAACACCATCCTGCACACAAAAGTAATCAAATCAGAGAAATACAATTATGGATAAAACCTAACAAGTTAGGCAATAGCATATTTTAAAATAAGACTACATAACCAAAAATATTACACCCTGTAGGCGTTAATCAAGGTTTGCCTACACAGGATCTCGCCGAGTCAGGTGGTGTCCGAGACGAAACACCACCACAAGAAGAGAAGGGAGAGGGGGAAGGGGGGAGGGAGAGGCGATCAGGCAAGGGGGAGGTCAGCGCCGAGTTGAGGGAGAGGTAAGAGGGAGAGGGGG
>JAVDBV010000457.1:0-15481 GCA_032619315.1 Piper longum
CAACACTAAGAACCATTTGCGTTGTTGTCTGTTGGACTGTCTCCTTGATTGGTTTAAAGAGAGCCCCCACAAAACCAAAGCTTAGCATGGGGAGGGATTGGGATTGGAAACATAACCAAATATGATCTGTATAGCATTTTTTACCTATAATGTGACAAATATTCAAGGCAATATCACAAGGCACTCAACGAAACTGTAAATGTGTTAAATTGTTGTTTGAATTATTTATACCCAAATCCGAATCAGCTAGAGTGACAGCCAAATTGAAGCATATATAGACAAGTAATATTTAGATAAACAATCTAACGTTCAGAACGTGGAAGACTAGGATAATATTCAACTTGATGGTGTCTCTACCGTGGATGATAACAACTCAATCCCAATGAAAGAATACTTAGTTCTTTCCCAAAAGGTATCCACTCGTAACTCGTAATGCATTAACAAATTGATGAACGCACAACACTAAAGAAACACTTGCTTTGTTCACCTTCAAAATATAGCTGTATGCTTCCCAGTGTGTCCATGGAAATAAGGGCCCAGCTTCCATTCCACAATTTGAATTGCATCGCCTTGAGTAAGATTGTTATTCCTCCGTGTTCAAAATGGCATCATCTTTTGGCACCAAGAAGTCTGATTTTGGTATCTAGGATATGGGAACAATATGTGTCATTCTGCAACTTTGTAACATGTCCCATAGTGTGTCACAATTTTGGGTCCTGCCCAAGAATGTTCCTGCTAGTAGCACTGTAGCACACAGCCAGTCTTCCTATGACATATACAAGACTTAAATAAAACCAATCTCATGATTTGGATTACTGGGTATAATAAGCTCAAGAACATAGGCAAAACTAGATTTTAGTGGGATTTTCCTGAACACTTTAGTTTGGGTGAAGGGATCGATATGTTTGAGAAGCCATGGCGGACAAGGGCTAAACGAGGGCCGTACATGAAAAAGAGCTTAGAGCTAAGACATGTCGGGCCGGCGACTGCCACGCTTCCGGCCTGGTACGGTAGCCCTTGGGGAGAGACATCACCGCCACAATGACCCCTCTCACTTTTCTTTGTCTGTGGTATTTTATCATCAGATTCAAAGGCACATCAATAATATTGTATCTGACCCAGAAGAGCTTTAACTTTAATGGGTTAGAAGGTGTGGTTTTTGTGCTTTGAGTTGCTTCATGGGAAGCTTTATTCTTGGCATCTCAAAGTAAGCTTGGAATGGCAGGGAGGAATTGAGATAGATAAAGGTAGGAGCTTGCTTGATAACAATTTGATGTGTTTCCAAGCTGATCAACGATACTAGTTCTTCATACCCAAGAAAGGGATAGTCCAAGGGGTTGCATTTGTTGATACTGTCTTTATGTTCATTGCCCCCCTCTTTCCTTACCAAATAGACTTTTGCTTTTGATTTTTTGGAAAAACCATAACTGTAAGTACTGCTTTTAGCTAAGCTTGTAACGTTAGAACTCTCAACAGAGAGGTGTCTGACCGATCTCATTCTAACTTTCAGTAGCATTTTTTCTTCCCTCAAGATTGAAGAAAAGCACCATTTCAGTTTTTGATGAGGATTCGAACATTGGTGATGTTATTTCCACCGTAGCCACCTCGAGAAGAGCGGTCACTTTATATGGTAATATGAAGACAAATTACACCATCCAAAAGTCACGTAATATGTATAGCAACAAAAAGATGTGTGTGAAGTTGTGAACATCGTTATTGGACTCTAGGATTGGACTTGAGATTTGGCTACTCTCCCACGAGTTTTTTTCTTACTGGTGTATATATATTTTTTATCATCAAATGGGAGCGTATATATTTTAACATTAAAGAGGGGGAGAATAAAGATCTCAACCTAACTACCTTAACCTAAATTTAAAACAAACATAAACACAAAATGAACCTTCATTTTACGGATGACTCCGGGAAAGACTTTCCCGGTCAAATTTCACTGGCGACAGACTCATTTTATAAATGACTCTCCGAGTAAAATAATAAAAATTGTTAAAATATTTTTAAAATTTAGGTACATCAATATTTTTTAAAAAATAATATATTAATTTTATATAATTTTTTATTTACAAAATAAAAAATATAGTTTAAATAACTTTGATCCGGTCGACTTCACTCTATAAGCATATGCCTAATTGAGTCAACTCCACTCTGTAGCATATCCCCGGTTGAGTCTTAAATTTCAAACTAAGACATAAATTTCTTGATAATTACTAGTTGCCATTCACTAATCAAATAATGAATGCATTGATTAGAGTACAGGGTTGTCTACTGTCTACTCTCCAATGATCAAGCATTTCATTAAAGCTTGATGCTCTCACTACCTCCACGTCCAAGGAAGCCTTCTATTCTGCCTGCATGAAGGAATACAATGGCACAAGAAAAGCCCACCTCGACAAATCAATTAGTCTTCTACTTGTAAAAGGGGATACAACTGTTGAAGACTTGGCCCTTTTCCATTGAGTGCAAATGGTGCAGCACTTGTGCAAGGCGTTTGTCACGGTGAGAGGTGAAGTCCTGCTCCTCTGACGCCGATGCAATTTGAACAATTGATGTCATGGGTACCACCACAGAGTTCCAGGAGACCCATACTCCAAACATCAACATTATTAGGTGACCCCTCCCTGTCTTGTTAGTGGGCTACAAATTGTTAGATGGAAATATTCTTCTTTGATCAATTTGCATTTCAGAATTGAGCGTCAATTGAAGTCTAGAATAATAGTAGCCAATCTAAAAAACATGGAAAAGAGATTGAAGGGAACTTGGTCACACCCTTTTTATGTAGGCGACTATATTGCAAACATTACATTTGGTTCGTCTGAATTATTATATGGATCACGAGCTTTTTTCTTCTTTTCAAGTTTCATCATTTGCTACACAATGTGATCGTTTAGAAGTTGATTAAACTCGATAATATTTTATTTTATCTTGTATCTAGTGTGATCAACTTCAAGAGACTGATGTACTAACAAGTACCCAGAACCCAAGGTTGAGAATCACTCTGGTATATATTGTTCCGAATGGGTTTCACCTTCAGCAAGGCAATGGCCAAATCAGGATCTTCGGTTCTCCACAAGCAATAGGATTTTTACGCATTGTGTTGTCATTTCATGGCACAAATCAAGCTTCTACTAGCAAAAGGTGAACAGCGGCCTGATCAATTTCTTTTCGATGGAACTGAAAGTAGCCTACATATGCAATTCTTTCTTTAGGCCGGTCATCACCAGTGGGATTCTTTGACATGCCAAGACCAGTGAACATCGGACCGCACAAATTCCACATATTGCCTTCACAAGCAATTCAACCTTTTCAGACCTAGGTGGCTTGTTCGGCCATCTACCAATCTACAGTTCAAGCATCCACACAAAAGAGTAGCAGATAGTCGGTTCATCAACAGAGACGTAAGCTCTGACTAGGAATTTTTTTAGAGTTTCCACTGCATCAATGCATCGAATTAAGAAGTGCTGTTGCAGATGACCCACAGAGCAGGAAGCTTGATGGAATACAAAACGAGGATCATCCCTCGATCTCATCCCAACCAAGATCGGTTAAATCGATGTTAAACAATGGGCATGTCGAAGCCTCTTTGCTCCAGAGTTAACAATGAACCCCACTTAATGACAGGATCTATATAAAATAAAGTGCAATAGCAGGGATCGATGCTTTAGTGGATATCTTACTTGATATAGTTGAATACGAAGGTTGCATGACATCCCCTCGTGTCGGAGGAGATAAACAAGACAAAAGCAAAAATGGGCAATGGTCAAAAGAGCGTGAATGCACCCCCACAAGCTGCCCAGAACTTGCTCCTTTTGTACTTGCTTCTCGCTGCCCCTCTCTCTTTTTTCTGGGTTTGGAATACTCAATGGACGCTGCGGGGTGCTGTTATTGATGCTGGAATCTGCACGGCCAACACCTGAAAGGCTTCTGAAACCTACTAACACGCCCGATTTGAGGGAGCAGATTTAGTAGGATTTCTCGGGCAAAGATTTACAAGGCCTCATGCTAAACTTATGCCCAAGGCCACAGTGAGCTAGTGATGAGGATACATCCCAGTTGGAAGAAAAGGTTATGGCAATTGCCGATGGTGAACGCAATGAACAAAGCGTGGAGGAACTTATCGTTTAATTCGAGGATATAAGGTGCCTTCTCTTAATAATGTTCAAGTCTTCAAAACGGGGAGGTATGAAAGAGTGATCAACAAAGTGGTTACGTCTTTACAAAAAGCTTAGGAGAAAAAAGGGAGAGTAGTTGGGTCTTTACAGAAAGCTTAGGTGACTAATGGCATCTTAGTATGGAAGCTCATTGAATAAATATATGAAAATGTTCTTGAAACATAATCGACGTGATAATAGCAGTAGAGACTAACGAGAATAGTAGAAGACATCTAACTTGGCAGACCAGTCATTAAATTTTAAATATTCATTGAGCAAAAGTACTGCTACTGAATGACAGATCAAAAGACGAACCAATAACTTTTCTTGGCATGGAAGGCTGCTAATCATGGCTAAAAACACCACTGTAGTATTAAATACGAACACAGATATAAATATATTCGTTCTTGACATTCATGTTCACTGTTTCAACGTGGCATGGCCTATTATTAAGGCTAAAAGATTAATTATCAAAGTGGTCGAACAGCCTCTCCAAGATATTTGGTAGAAATTCGAATTGGGCTTAACCTGGTATGTCACGAAAAAGCCCAATGCCTTCATGTTTGGGTATGGAGCTTTACAAATTAACAGGGGATGAACAATTAGTGCTTGATTTTGAGATAGTTTTCCTTTGCTTAATTAAGATCTCCCTGATACTTTTCTTCAGTTGTGCCACTTCCAGCCACTGAAATTTCATTCTAATGCCGAATGCAAGTTATATTTTTAAAATTCACAGTTCATACTATTAAAATTTTCTAGTGAAAATCGTTGCCTTCTAAAATCAGACAGAAAAAATACTAAAGCTCCTTCAAATATTGCAAAGTGCAGCAGCAGAATCAGAACAGAATGTCTGCTTGAAAGTCTAAACTAATTTCTCTTGGCTATTTTCTCTTGCTATATAGGTGAACTGGCCATGACAACTTTATTTCGCCAAAGCTCAACGTCACAAGCTTAACTCAATTGGATGCCTACCATCTGTACAAACACCACAAATTAGCAGCTACCTAATGTTCTAATAAAATATTTAGAACTAATCAAATTACCCTAGAAAGCTTCTAATACCTAATCTTATGTCGTGTATACATATTCAATATACAATGACATTTGTATATTATAGCTAGACAAATAACGGATTAGGCAAACAAATATGCTGTTATTGTTTGATGCTATCGCCACAAGCCGTGGTTGTCTACAATAGGGGCATAGTGAGATATGAAAACTATGGATTTGACGAACCTGTTATCTTGCTGATGAAACAATTCCATAGCGGTTGTGGAGAGCTTCAACAGATTTATTCACAGTCCCAGCAAGCTCGGAAATGGCCATTTTGCATACTGACAGGAAAAACATACAAGGTTCAGCACGTAAAAAATATGCAGCTCAATTTAATGCACTTAGGTTATCATTTTGGAATAAGGTTGAGGGATAAAAAGAAAGAAGAAGCAGCTCTCAAAAAGCCAACAATCTACATTTTTTGCCAATTATATTACTAACAATAAGATGCATCTTGCCGTCTGCTGATGCTCGAGGGGATTTCCCAAAAGTGAACAGTTGTTAATACTATAGTTTTAATGCTTATGAATAGAGCACAGGCAACACACCATCCGACATTGTAGATTGCACTTCAGCACTGAATTCTGCAAAGGAAGCCTGCAAAATTTGGAGGCCAAATACACCAATTGAATTAAAAGAATTCAAATATTATCCATCTTGGCTGGCGACCATGAGATCAATGCAGAATACACTTCGTGTATGCTAGATGTCAACAGTCTGAACCACACACTTCAAAACTTTGTACATCATTGGATTTACCTTTATAGTTTCTGTGTTTCCCCTCATGCAATCTGTCAGTTTACGGTAATCCTTTTCTGCATCCCCCACCAATTTAAGTGTTTCTTGTGATTGAATCTGTCACAAACCAATCGACAAGAGCAAATTTGCATTCAAAGAGTTCTATTTATACAATATTCTCAGTGAAATTGGTAAAGATTCTGTATATACTAATTTATTCCCATAAATGCTGTTAGTTCTTAAAAATTTGGCAGCTCTAACAGACAAAATAATAATTACAAGTGATAATCATCAAAATAGATTAAATTCAATTCTACGGAGAAAAACCTGCACTTAAGATGTTTTAAGTTTGTAAAACCAGAGTCCTGTTAACTGGATTGAACAGAAAGCAAAGAAGGCAGAAATCCAACGAAAGAGAACTATACTGAATGGAGCAATTCATTGTATACTTAGTAATGCATCAACTCTTCTGAGATTTGCAACTGATGAAGTCACACTTCAGATCTTCAAAGCGCCATTACGAATGATAAATACGAAAAGCTAGGCTGAAAATTGATCAGTCATCATTTGAACCACAGAAGCAAACCTACTTGGAATTTAAATGAAAACATCGAGTCAACAAAATCTCAAGCTCAAAAGTTAATTAGTTCCCACAAAAAATCAAAACTGCAATAAAAAGCTAAACTGCTAACCACCTTAAAAGAAGTAGAGGAAAGAGTAATCCCAAGTAAATGCAGAAGCGAGGATCAACCTTCAAGCGCTTCGAAATTCCAGACGAGTAGACCTCAGTCTCCTTGAGAATCTTGGAATGTGAATCGTCGAGCTGACTCTTCAGCGATGCAAGTCTGGAGGAGGCAAAATCCCGGAGGTCAGAGATGGAGGAAGGTGCCTTGCTCGTCGAAGAGGAGGCTGTCTTCTTTGCCTTCTTTGTCTAGCGAGACACCACAACAAATCAGAAGTAACAATAACAATAATCTAGGAACTCATCAGTCACCATTTCAACAATCAGAAGCCAGTTTGTTCAAACAACATATCGCCATCAAAAGCTAGAAAAACAAGATGCGATAGCAATCCCTAACAAGTGCAAAGCAAGACAACATAGCAAATGATAACTACAAAATGCTAATCTATGAACTCGGCAGCTTCCATTTCATAAACGAAAGCAACGAATCAATCGATTTATGGCATTAACAACATAAAAAGTAAAATGACAGATCTCAAATTCTAACTACGCAATTCACTCAAACAATCCATCAATCCATATTACCAGTCGGAACAAGGAAAAATCTCCACCGTCACAATCTGGAACTTGACGAAATAGCAAACTCCAGCAAGAGCAACGCTAGAATCTACCTTCAAACCCTTGGAAATCCTGTTCGAGAAGGCCTCGATCTCCTTGAGAACCTCGGAGTGCGAATCGTCGAGCCGACGCTTCGAGGATGCGAGGCCGATCTTGATCGGCGACGGCGTGGCGGCCGGCCTCTTGCGGCCGCGGGAGTCGGCGGCGGCGAACTTGGCGGCGGTGGAGGAGGAGAGGAAGCGGAAGTCGAACCCGGGTCCGGCGTTCGCCCTCCCTGCTACCGCCGTCGTCTTCTTGGCAGCCGGCGGCGGCGTTTTCGCCGGTATCTTCTTCGTCTTCCTCATCTTGGGATCGGTCCGGCGAGGGAGGTGGTGAATGAGGCTCCGAAATTGCCGGGTCCGAATTTGTAGGGCTGCGAAATTTTCGCGCTATTGTGTTTGAATTCGAAAAGTGGTTATAACTAGGAAGCGGTTTTTTACGGCGGGTGGGAGGCTGGGCGGGGTCAGGGGTATTGGTCACCTCAACTCGAACCGGTTTAGTTGGATTTAAATTGGGCTGGTTTGTATCATTGACTCTTATGTTGAGCCCACCATAGAAAAAGCTTACCCGGGTTTCAGGTTTGAGGCTTTTGTCCAGTTATCATGTTCAAACTTAATCATAATATGAACCATGGGTTGAAAAAAAAATCATACTATTAATCATCTTTTTAAATATTTTATTAAACTATCTAGAGGATGTTGTTTACTTTATTCAAATCAGGTACAAATTAATTTAGATATTGTACTATTTTAACTCGGTACGTATTGTTTACTGGCAAAAGTTCCTTAAAATCTGATTATTTGTTAGAAACAATAATAATCAGAGAAGTTACTTAAAATAAGGTCATTTGTTGAAAATTGCAATAATTTAACTGGTATTTAGTTAAGTATCAATGACTGAATATGTTTTTACGTTTGATAAAATATTTTATTTATAATTTTAAATTTCTATTGAACACAATTAGACTTGGTTGGACCAAACATACCTGATACCCGTCATAATGTAAATTATATGGTATGATGGGACCAATAGGTCCACATGGGGTCATTGTGAATGTCAGAGCTTGTGTATTATGAGAACACAAGATGTCCCCAGCAAGCGATTACACGCTACGCTACCACTTAAAATCATTAATTTTTAACGCATTTATTTTTTACTTTAATTACCTGAATAGTAGCATATTAAAAATTAGAATATTTTTCACATATAGCACTCAGGCGTAGAAAATTTGGCACTTACGCTTAGAAATCGTCTACACTTAACAACGAAAAAATTATAGCTTATAAAAATATGGCACATAACTACAAATTTCATAGCAAATAAGCACTGACATAAAGGAAAGCTCAATATACGGTAAACTTACATCAGAACATAGTAAATGGGGTTTGACTTTCAGATATATTCATTTTGGAACATTAGCCAAAGTTATGTGATGTGCATTCATTAAAGACAAAAAGGATAAAAACATCAAAATTACATTTTGGTACATACTCCAAGAAGCACGACATCTTAAGTGTTCTCACTCTGTCACGATGTATAGATGAAGATGACCATGATCTAGTTCCAATCAACAAAATGCTCATGAGTACCAAGAGTTTTTGTCCTTGTTTACAAGCACATCCCATCGCTTGAGCTCACAGATTGGCGAACATGAATCTCCTTTCCACAATGAATTACGGGTTCAGACATGTAACACATGCATAATATCGTGACTTGTAGGCATAGAATTTTTCATTATACACAAATAACAAAAAACAAAAAAATCAATCAATGGGATGTTTATCAGCTAGTCGAGAAGAGTAATGCGCTGATAAGAGCAGTAAAGAGAGGAAAGCACTTGCCACAAAAATCGCATCAAACCACCTATGGTAAAAGTCAAACTGTATTTCTCCACCCAAGACGTCTGTGATGATTATTCTGATCAAACAAATAAAGACAAAGTTACTGGTTGGCAAATAAATGGGAAATAGACATGCAGATAGCATCTTCACGCTCAATACAGTTTTTCACTAAGCTTTTTGATTTTATTGTCAGCATATTAAACTGTATTTCTCCACCAATGCTTCTGCATTGCGGGTCCTAAGTCCAGATAAAGGAGGAGGGTGGCATCTGGCCATAAAAAAATTTATCATTTGTATTTGGATGAATCCTAGTTCAGGGTTCATGCCCCCGATAACCTTTGAGGTACTAGGTGGAAGAAGACAAAGACAAAGACAAATATGATATTTCACATCTCTCTAAGTTCCTAGTAATAACAATATACTTCTGGACATACGCCATAACAATGCTATTCAAATAATAAACTTCAATTCCAATAACAAATAAAAACAAAAAAATCAATAAAAGCAAAAGTACCTGTATTCAGTTGCTAAGCTTTTTCGTATCAACAATATGGAAGATACAAAATACATTCCCATGATCTCAGATAGAAACAGAACAACATTAGTTGTTGATCCACTACCAACTCGAGAAACTGCAAAGAAGAACTGCACAGAAACAACGTCAGTTTTTATTTAGGACTTTCCAATCCTCTATATTTATAAATATTGTATTTCCTAGTTGATTCTCTAAGGTTCTTCTTTTGAGGACATGGTGTGATATTATTTCCGTTAGCATAGCTAGAAACGTGTTATCAATGACATCAATCAAGTGACAGGAGAAAGACTTCAAGAAGATTTAAGGCCTGATTAGTTAGCTAATAAAGTATAGCATGAGGAAGAATAAAATGACCAACAGATCATTCAACATCCAAGTTAAAGAAACTTACCTTTGTCAAATTAGTGAGGAAGCCTCGCACAGACATTCCAATGAGCATTCCAATGAATAACAAAGAGATATACTGCAAATAGAAACCACGTCAACAGAAAAAGCTAGATATATCATGTGCCATTTTGAAATAAAGCATGCAAATAATATGCAGTCAAAATGATGATAAAGACACATATTCTCTCACTTTCCAGTTTTGGTTTTTCAAATTGTCAAGCAAATACATAGCACAGGGCAGATTCAATCAGATTTAGAACAATATGGTAAGTATTGAGTTGTTCCACACACCTGTGACAATAAAGCGGCATTTATCCCTATATCGAAGAACTGCAAAAAGATGCTGATTGTCATTGTTACCGGATCAACAGAGCCAGCCTGTTTAATGAAAGTTCAAACAAAAAATCACACCATTCATATAATATTATCAGTACAACAAGATCAGAACAGATGTCAATCTATAAGTCAAGTTTAAAATGAGTAAACCACTTACATCCTTGAAAACAACACTCTGCAATGACTGCAATGCAGAACAAGATAAGTTAAATGTTTGCCTTGAAACTGATCAGTACTGGAAAGAGAAGGGAAAATGAAACAAGAGAATATAAGCCATTAAACCTTTATCATCTTATAAACACAATACACCGATAAAGCATAGCCCAATAAGTTCTGCAAATGCCCTCTCCATGTCCGAGAATATGCAGCAGCTTCCTAGAAAAAAAATATAGCAGAAAACATTTGATATTGAAGAAGGGGAATATAATCGCTGGTGATGCCATGTTGAAGCCAATGAGAAGAACATATCAGTGAAGGTACACTAAAAAATTGTCATTACAAGATAAAAAATTAAACATATGATGAGCTCGCAACAATCTGACAGAAACACACATAAGCATAAACGCCAAAAGTGAAAAACAAAAATTTCATAAAGTAAACAAAGAGAAGTTATTTTTCTTTGTCCCTATGGCTAATAAATTTCTAAACCAATTACAGGAGGGCATGTAAAGGGTAGCAGTGTCATTGTAAGGTTCACTTAACAATGTTACATTCTTCTGTAGCCAAGATATTAAGGGAACTATCAACTCAAAAATATTGAACTTGATCACTAGGATAAATTAGATGAAGGAATGCAAATAAACTAACCCGACCTTCGCTTGTCGGAGCTCAAATATCTCCAAGAAAAGTTGCTTTGAAAGTTCTTCTAAAGCTTGCACTTCAGCCTCCATGTTTTTTATATCTTCAGTAATAAAACACTCTAATCAGACAACTACACCAAGACTGGTTACAAGAAACTACTCTAACCTACCCTGCTCCTTCTGATCCTCCTGCACAGATCGTACAACTGTCCCAACAATACGTTTGAGGAAAGATCTAGTTTTAGAATTCTGCACAGAAAATAGCTGTTAGTTATATACCTTTCCAAAAAGCTCCTGATATTTAAAGTAAGAAATGAGGCACACTAATTTCCCATATGTGCAATTGACTCAAGACTGATGAAGGGAAAGGAACAAAGCACACGGGGTAAATAATAGTTCAATCTTTCTTAGCATCTGTATTAACTACTACTTCTTACAAGCAAATCATAAACCATGAAAATAAGCAAAACAATCATCACATCAGATCAACTGGTGTTTCAGATCTGATATCTCATCACCATATCAGGGATTTTCACATAGTATCCTGACATGATCTTTTCAATTAAACAGAAATATCATGAAGGGCATCTAAAGGCCAAAATTATCTAAGAGATATTATTCACACTATTGTATATGACAGAAGTGTGACATAATATGCCTTTTAGCCACTCTAAAGAGAAAGGCCGGGTAATAATTCATCAGATGCAAACCCGTGTGGAATTCATGAATAAGAAAATGTGTATGTTCTATCACTTCTAACAATTTTGCATGCTAATGCAAAGGTAATATATAAAACTTTCAGCCAATACTAAATAGAAAGCAATAAAAGAATGATGCCTAATACCTCCTCTGATCCATGAAGGCGTTCCATCTCCATTTGCAGAAGCAAAATTTTTTTCTTCTTAGCTATACAAGTTTCAATCGATTGCATTAACTGCCTCTCAAGAGCTTTGATATCAGCTTCTTCTATCTCCCTACCACATTGATATCCACAAAGACATAAGAAAAAAAGAAAAGACTGGCCCTCAATATTATTATCTCCTAGCAGAATCTAGAAAATATGTTAAAAAGAGTAGTCAGTGTTCAAATAGATCAAATATATATGGATGCAGTCGAGAATACCAAGCAACCTGATAAATAGAGATAAATAGCTGTAAGGAAGATTGACAGCACCAAAACCAGATAAGACAGCCATCACAGTTACGCCTATCACTCCAATTCGGCTTACCAACTGTGGCAGTGTAAAAAATCCTGTTAAGCCAAAATGCTGCTTACATCACCATTAGGTATGAAATTTAGATGAAAACAGATAAGTTACATACATAAAGATCAAGGTAGAAGCTGTCAAATTGATAAAGTGCAAAAAACTCAAAAAGTAAAGTATAACAAGACATAATAGCTAAAAGTTCCTAAAAATTAGTGCAATATGGCTGGCGGTGATGAAGAAGTGTAAGATGGATCATGCAAAAATACTGGAAGTCACAAAAAAGCTATCATTATTTCTGAAATTTCATCCCAGTGTGCATAGGCCGATTCAAAATATAAGTAAGTAGGCTAAGACCTTTGTCGGGAGAAGGCATGGGGAAGTGGATGCCCATGCGCCAAAATGCATAAAGAAAGGCAAGCAAAAACAACACAGCTCCAAGACCAGCACGTTCTCTCCTGAGGCCTGATGACGGAAGGAAAATCCTAGTTAGCTCTCATATGCTTATTAAAAAAAATTGTTACTCAAATAGATGCCGAACCTCTTAATCTATGGAGAAACAAGACCGTTAGTAAAGAAAAAGTATGAAAATAAAAATATAGTGAGACTAACGAAATTACCGCTGTTCCGAAGCATTAAGTAGCAATGATAATAAGGCAAAATGAACACCAGCAACAATATCAAGAAAAACAAATCTGCCTTCCAGTTGATCCATCTTGCTCTAAAAATCAAAATTCAAGACAACGAACCCAATTTAGTAACGTTCCGTGCAAGATAAACCACCATAATAGTTTGATTATGTTCGCTAATAACATGAAAACTATTACTGATACAGGGCATCATAGTCCTCTATAGATTCTTCTAGTTATATGCTTTGCATGAGAAATTTCACTTACATTCGAATGTAAATGACTCGTTTGACTTAGAAATTTACTATACACATTGCATAAGGATGTGCTAGTCCACTAAACAGGATTTTTTTCAATGTAATTAAGGAAGTGCTATGTTTAGAGTTCATTTAATTTTGCTCAAAACAAAAAAGTGGCAACCCCAAACATTGTGTATTAGATATCATGCTGGCCAAATGAATAGTTCCAATTTTAGTCTCTGGCTGTCTGCCAATGTCTTTTTTTCCTGCCTGTGTGCATTTGTTATTTCTTTTATCCCCTTGAATCTCATCGTAGTACATCACTACTTCGTAAATTCTTCCACAAATCCATCCCAACCATTTGCATCAACAATAACAACAATTTGAACAGACTGACACACATTTCCCCAGTGATAACATATAATACGCAAATAAAAGAAACCCTAACTCCCCACAGCAACCTTATTCGAACCAACCTAACAATCAACATCAATTGAGCCAAGCATCGTCTACTCCAACAACCAAGCCACTAAAAAAAGAGAGAAGAAGGAAGGGATGGGAGATTGGGCAGTGCGTACTCCTTGGACAAAACGGGGATGATCTCGAAGAGGACGAGCTGGAGGAGGTTGCAGGAGAAGGCGAAGACGGCGCTAAAGAGGATCTGCACAAGCGCCCTCTTCTCCTCGTACTCCTTGTAGAGGCGGCGGTTGAGGAACCAGAGACCCCCCCAGCCCAGCAGCGCCAGCGACGCCAACACCACCGCCCCTTCGTACAAACCCCAACCCCACCCCATCCCTTGCACCTCTCAATCGCTTCCCCCATACCATAGATCCCGGTCCATTGCCGCTGCCGCCTCCGCCATCGTCGTTGTCGTCGCCGGCAGCGAGGTCCGATGAGGTCGCCGACCCGTTCGTGTTCCAGATCTGTGAAGGTGCTCTCTGCCTCTCTCCTCCCTAGTCGGCGAAGTCGGATCCGGGTCGGATCCGACTAGTTTATTATTAATCATGGTTTATTATACATTAATAATTCTTTAGTTATTTTCTTGTTAGACCATTTTAATGGATATTGAAAAATAATTCACATCCATTTGTACTTTTTATTGACATTTTTTTTTGGGTGTGGGATCGTCTGCCCGTGTGGACTACGTCTTTTCGTATTTGATTCAGATTTGAAGGGTTCGGTGGGAATGAGGCATCCTTATCGTGCAAAGAGATAGTACGATAATATAAAATAATGCAAATGATGTTACAAGCACCAAAATGACACATAGGAAATTTTTGACGTGGTTCTCTAAGGGTTCAACTTGAATTCTTAAGTTAGTCCATAGTAAGATTAGTTCTCACAATCCACTATTTCTCCTTTAATTTTACAAGTTACACAAAACAGTGAATTTTTGTCGCCTTTAAATCAATTTGCATGAAATCTTGATTCCAATGCTATGATGTAACACCATAAATCCGGTTCATACTCGTGAACCGAACAGGCATGTTATGGCCCCAGTTAGGTCGGCTAACCCGAATCCAACTCGTACAAATCTAATATCAGCGTCTTAAGATGAAGATACGACTTGTCATATATGTGTTTGGACAGATTTATCCGGTTACGTAGATAATTTTAAAATTTTATATTTATCTGATTACATGGGTGATTTTGGAATTTTTATATATCCAAATAATTGCTAAGACTTGTACTTATCCGGTGATGACATAATGCCTCAAAGAAGAAGTCTCGCTCGTTCCAAAACTGCCAGAGGAAGAATAGCCAAAAGAAGAGGTAGGCTCGTTTCAAAACTGCCAGAGGAAATCTCTCCTCAAGGAGTTATCTTAATTCTATAAAAAGCCTGTTGATGTTGAAGCAAGGGGGGGCTCGTTGCATTAAAAAAAAAAAGAGTGAAGAAAGAAGCGAAGCAGTCAAAAGAAAAAGGAAGGGGAGGAGCCCCTCGCCAGAGATCCATCTCCGGCGACCCCCAACCAAGCCAAGAGCCACCGCTACCACCCAGACGGATTCATTATCAACCCACCGAGGTATTTTTTCCATTTACAGATTAAAACAGGGGACGGTGCTACATCACAACCAGATCATCCTGTTCGTTGAAATTGCTATCGAAAAGACCATTGTTGCTACCATTCTCCACGTGAAGTCTACCAAAGCCGTAAGAGATGCCAGAGCTTTGCTACTTGGGAGTGCTATAGCCCCTGCCGCCGTGCTGTGAAGGGC
>JAVDBV010000458.1:0-12178 GCA_032619315.1 Piper longum
TTTTTAAGTCAATATATTTGACCACTCGATGGAAAATGTCAAACTAAGAATCCTGAACACACATCCCAAAATCCACTTGGCCTCAAATCCCCCGCCCACTCAGTCAAAACAAAAACGCCCGTGGACCCCACATTCACTACCCTCTAGAATGGGTCAAACGAAATTACCTTCTGACCTCCCGCCCTGGAAATGAAATGACTCAGCAATAAACCCCGCCCTTACAAACCCTAGCTTTTCCCATATTTCCCCAAACCCCCCCCCCCTCCTCTATGATTCTCGACACCTTAACACCATATAATATCACAAAATCATCCTCTAAAATAAGGGTTTTATTCTTGCGTGGCCTAGGTTTACTTTAGAATTTGAGTCAAGTTTACCAAATCCTCTAACTTTTAAAGTTAAGCTCTTTGTTTTATCCGAGTTTGAGTCAAATTTACCAAATCCTCTAACTTTTAAAGTTAGGCTCTTAGTTAAAAATTTGACTTAAAATTTAAGTTATTTTATGGTTGTTAAAAATTTAAAGTCAAACTCAAGATAATTCAATCATTTTTAAATTGTATTATACAAAATAAAATTATATTAAAAAATTACAATAATTAAGCTTCACATTAAAAAAATTTTACTTAGAATTATTTTAAATTTGTATCATTTTGGCATTGGAGCATTTGTCATAAAAAACTTGTCATTTATAATCATATATAATTCATATTAAGATCCATATTCTGATCTATTTTTAAGATAAAATGACAATTAATAAAGAAAATAATAATATTTAGTAATGTTTTATTATTTAGTTATATATATATATATATGTGATATTTTTTAAATAAAAATTGTGAACTTCCCATGAAACAAATAATCTCAAATCCATATAAGCCTCATATTTTGGGAATCCATTTATAAAAGCTAATAGAAAAAAATCTCTAATTATGGTGTAAGTATATATTAGAGACTAAAATAATTTTGACTTTTAAGTGAAGAATAAGAATAATATATGTTTTCTAGCTAATATTTATTAGGCAAATATGAGCTGTACGTAATTTTAAAAGTTCAATACTAATAACGTAAAAAAAACTTCATAAGTGAAAATAGTAAATATATAAAGTAGACAAATGGGAGTTTGATTACTATACATATACTATCTAAAATAAATTAATAAAGTTTTTTTTCCAAAGCAATTTGTAAGGGCTTTTTTCTTCCAAAGGAAATAATAAGGTCTTAAATGCAACTGCAGCAGAACCATTCGTCAACGTGGTTTGACCAAGACGGCGTTTAAGTTGGTGAGGAGGCGCGAAGCGTCCTTCCAATCTTTAGTTCCGAGTCAGGCATTTGGTCGAGCGAGTCATGTGCGCCGTCGCGGTGGCCGGGTCGCCGGCGTTCTCGCCGTCGAGGGCCGCTGCCCCGTCTTCGGACGCCGCAGATTCGCCGCCGTCACCGTGCGGAGTCAGCCTTCAGAGGCGGCAGGGGATGGGACGGGGTCTGGGGCGGGCTGTGCTCAAGAGGAAGAGGCTGGCGAGGCTGGATATACCGCTCTGCTCCCCGGTGGTGGAGGCGGAGGAGGCGGCGGCGGTGAAGGAGGTGGAGGCGGAGGCGGAGAAGTATGCGGTTTTCTGCAAGAAGGGGCGGCGGGAGGTTATGGAGGACCGGCATTCCGCTGCTGTTGATTTGGAAGGCGACCTAAAGACGGTAAATTTGTTGCCTCTGATCATCTTTTTTTTCGATATCGTTGATTCTTTTATCCAATAAAGCTGTCAACTCCTTTTTTGAAGGATTTGATCTTGTTTCTTTTGAGCATTTATATATCTTTCACCGTTGTTTTTGAGCTAAAAACTTGAATATATGGGGTGAAAAATCGTCTTACTGATCAAGAATTGTGATCACCGTAGATGGGATTGAGTGAAAAAAAATAGTAATATTGGATTTGTTGGATCGACAATCGAGTAATTTGGCGTTAATTTTATTGTTTTAGGTTTAATTATGATATAGGTGTTTATAGCTAACACAGAAAATATACAAATTCATGCAAATATCGAAGTTGATAATTAATGCATCATTATGTGGAAAGAAAGCATTGTCAACTTTGTCAAAATTTCCTGAAGTTGTCTGCACAATAATATTGCCGAAGGTGTGAATAATATTGCCGAAGTTGTGATTGACGAAAATCTCTTTTGTGTAAAGAACTAATTTTTTGCAAATATCTGTTGTCTTTTTTTTTTTACAAGGAACGTTTTGTATATGTGTTTTTTTCATTACAGGCATTCTTTGGTGTATTTGATGGTCATGGGGGAGAGAAAGCAGCTGAATTTGCCGCAGAGCACATTGTCCAGCATGTGATGAGAGAAGTTACAAAAAGTGGAAGGAATGAAATTGAAGAAGCAGTAAGGCGTGGATATCATAGGACCGACAAGGATTTTCTTGGCAAAGGGTTCAATGGAGGAACTTGTTGTGTGACTGCATTGATAAGGAATGGAAGTCTTTTTGTGTCTAATGCTGGAGACTGTCGTGCTGTTATGAGCAGAAATGGGGTTGCCGACGCACTGACTGTTGATCACCGACCCTCAAGGGAAGATGAGAGAGAAAGAATTCAAAAGCTGGTGAATATTCTACCTGTCTTCTTTTTGTTTGTCTTTGTATGAAATCTATATGCCAAAATGTCATTAAGTAGGATTAGTAAAAGAATTTGGTGATATTATCAAATTAATTTTGCATAGTACATAATTGTTTGTGGCTTTGTTTTTTGACTGCAATAATGGTATAGTTCATAGGGTTGTTTGCTTCCATATTGCTATTTGTTTGTTTTCTTGATGGATGCAATAACTTGATCAATACATTTCGCTATTTAAATCGTGTATGTGGTATTTTTCAGGGTGGATATGTAGATGACTGCCATGGAGTATGGAGAATACAAGGATCCCTAGCTGTTTCCAGGGGTATTGGAGACTCACATTTGAAACAATGGGTGATCTCAGAGCCAGAAACCAGAACCTTGAGGATTGAGAAGGATTGTGAATTCTTAATTCTGGCCTCTGATGGTTTATGGGACAAGGTACTAACATGTCCAAGTTTCTTTGTTCGTTGTTATTTCAGTAATGCAACCTACAATTTGAATATTATGCTTGTTCTGAGGGTGTTAGCAATATGTTTCAGGTTACCAATCAAGAAGCTGTGAATTTGGCCAGGCCTTTTTGTACAGACGCCAACAATTTAAGAATGCTAGCTGCTTGTAAGAAGCTTTCAGAGTTGTCTTTGACACGAGGATCTGTTGATGATATAAGTGTTATGGTAGTTAAGTTAGGATGGTTCATTTGATGGCAAAGACAGCCTGCCTTCGTGATTCAATAGGTGCACCCTTCAGTAATTGTTCAAGCATACTAATGAGGTGAAATGGATTAGAACAAACCAGAAATTCTTTTGGCTGAGTCTCCAGTTTTAGCAGTGGCGTTTCTAATTTCTGGCACCATCTATGGTGCTGTGATTTGTATCTCAGTTGCAGTTCTCATTGCTTCCTGTTTATAATTTAAAGATAAGATTTTAAGATTTTTTTGGGCAGCTTTTTACTGCTCAAATGATTCAATGAGCATGCAATTTCCAACTTATCTTGTATATTTTTCAATGTGTGGTATTCAGTGGTTGGGGCTGGTTTGGGCGTTGGGGAACACGACCTCATTTTCTATTGTTTTGAATGTTACAATGTATAAACAAAATATTAGTTGAACTGCGACTTGGCTTTCCATCAATGGTGGCCAGAGAAGCATTATTCAATCTTCATGGAAGAATTATTCCACTGAAATGGTCGCCAAACCAACAACCAAATCACAAACCGACCCGTCCTTTTTCTCAGTTAAAAATCCGATCTATTGGTTGTCCACCTGCAAATTATGAAGACTTGGCTTTTAGCATATTATTCTAGTTCTAGTTAAATCAAATAATAATACTGTGTAGCAAAATCCTTCGTGGAACAAGAGCTTGTTATTAATATGCTTCGTTAACTCAGAAACTACAGGTCTGGGTCCAAAGATGGAGAGCGGGAAAACATCGCGTTAACTGTACTCTGGTTACAATCTTCTTTTTGTCCACCTGTTTTATTTATTTTGTTGCATTTACTATCTTCCTGTTGTCCATCTCTTTTATTTATTTTGTTGCATTCGTACTTCTTTAGTACCTTCAAGTATTAGCCGAACTTACTAGTACCTAAAATAATTGAAGTGTAAGTCAAGCTCAAGCTAGACTATAATTTACTCCCTCGTACTTCCGTTTAATCTAATTTATCTAAAGCTTTATTTTCAACAAATAAAATATCCCAAATTATTACAACATTCATACAATATATATTGTAATATATTATCCACTACGAATATTTTTCTTGTTAAAAACGCATATTATCCATGTTATTTTAGCCGAGCTTGTTAAGTAAAATCAAATAATAAATATTTCACACCAACTTTTCTATACAGAAAAATACAAAAGCCCAAACTCATTTTATTAGAACTTAAGCCAAACTTGGGATCATGCTTTTACAAAAAATGGAACTTTTAACTTTAAAATTTTATTTATTGTGTATTTGCCGATAAGTGTGTGATGAAATTTAAAAAAATAATGAAAACGGAATAATAACAGGATTGACATATATATATATATATATATATATTGAAATTAACTAGAAGATTAGGGACATTAAAGATTAATGAATGAGTAAAAATCATTAGTGAAATGGATGATTTAAGTGATTTAATAAATAAATTTAGTTTAGATAAAATAAATATGGCTAAACTTGTTTCTCAACAACTTTTAGCTACAAGAAGATATTATTATCCTAGACCTATACCAGCATTGGTATTAGTTAAGAAAAATTCTATAAATTATACTCCGTCTTATGATAGTAAATCCATCTATGAGTGGAATATTAATGGACACTCTGAATATCAAACAATTAATACTTTACATAATATGTTAATGTACTCAACCATATATAAAATAACTGATAAAAGTGATAAAGAAATAATAGAGTTTATTACTGCAAGACTGACTGGTCAATTAAAAGGATGGTAAGATCACTATCTTACGCTAGTAGAAAGATTTGAAGTTCTTGATGCAACCAAAGTTCATCAAGCAATTAATCAAATTAAAGAAGAAGTTTTTTATACATTAATAACTACAATATTATATAATTTTGTAGGAGATGCTAATGATTTAAAAGAAAGAACTCAGGAATTAATAATGAATTTAAGATGCCCTTCGTTAACTTATTTTAGATGGTATAAAGATATATTTTTATCTTTATTATATCAGAGAGATGATTCTTCCCTAGATTTTTGGAAAGAGAGATCTTTAATAGGATTACCAAATCTATTTGTAGATAGAATTAGAAATGAAATAAGAAGTCAGAATAATGGAATTATTCCTTTTGGGTCTTTTACTTTTGTAAATTAATTAATGATGCCGTTATAGAAGGATTAGCTTTGTGTAATGAATTAAATTTAAAAAATTTATTAAAAAGGTAAAGATTATTAGGGAAAAGAGAATTAGAAAAATTTTGCCAAGAATTTGGAATTTCTATTTTTCCTATAAATCCACCAAAAATAGGAAATAAAAAATCTTATATTCCAAATAAAAGAAGATTTAGAAAACCTATTAAGAAAGATAATAAAGATAAAAAAGGTAATAAAACAAAGAAAACCTAATAAGAAAATAAATGAACAAGGTAGCTCTAAACCCATCACATGTTGAGATTGTGGGCAAACTGGTCATACTAGAAATCAATATAAGTTAAGAAATAAAATTAAAAAACTAAATATTCCTAAGAAATAACAACAAAGTTAATTATCTTTATTAGATAAATTAAGTGACTCTTCTGATATTGATGAATTGGAAATAGAAGAATCAGATTACGATTATATAAATAGTTCTAGTTCTAGTTCTGATTATCCATGTGAAAATTATAATACAATTATGGACATAAATAAATTAAGTATTAATATGATAACTACACAAAAGTCTATTCTTTTAGATTTAATTGATTTAATAGAAGAGAAAGATCAAAAGAGAAATATGATTGAAAAGGTATTTCAGCTTCTAGGGATAAAAAATTAAAACCTAAGTTTAAAGCTGTAGTAAAACCTTCATATACAATGACGAAAGTCATGGATAGGTTAAAGAAAGATAAACCTATATCTATTTGAAGAGGAAATAAAATTTAAATTTGTTTGAAAATTCAGAATTCCAAGTAGGAGAATCCTTAAATGATTATTTAAATATAATTGAACAAACTATTATTAAAAAATATATGTTAAAAATAAAGATAATAATTAATAAGAAATTTATTTTAGAAACTTTAGCATCGGTAGATACAGGTGCTGATAGGAACATAATTAGGGAAGGTTTAATACCTATTAAGTATTATGAGAAGACTACTCAAGCCCTCTCTACAGCAAATGATCAAAGATTAAATATTAGATATAAACTATCAAATGTTGTTGTGTGTATAAATAATATTAGATTATATCTAACCTTTATTTTAGTACAAGATACAAGAACAGAAGTAATCTTAGGAAATTTGTTTACTGTATTAATTGAACACTTTACTATTGATGATGTAGGCATACATACAAAAATAAAAGGAAAAGATAACTTTTTACTTAGAATTTTCTAAAAAGAAATTTTGATATCTTCATTAAAAGAAAATTCATTAAAGAAAATTTCTCGTATTAATTTCCTTAAGGAAGAAGTTAGAAATTTAAATTTAGAAGAAAAAATATTATCTATTGATATTAAAACCAAAGTAGAAGATTTCAAAAAATTATTTGAAAAAAGATTTGTTTAATGATTTACGCATGATATTTTGTAAAAGAAAGAAACATGAAGTAAATCTTTCTTTTGAAGATATATTTCATGAATCTCAAATACCAACTAAGGCTAGACCAATTTAAATGAATAAGGAATTGGATCAATATCGTCAAATTGAGATACAATCTTTATTAGATAATAAATTAATTAGGCCTAGTCGCTCACCCTGGTATTGTTCTGCTTTCTATGTTTTTAAAGCATCAGAAATTGAACGTGGTGCACCAAGGTTAGTTATTAATTATAAACCTTTAAATAAGGTATTGAAATGTATTAGATATCACGTACTTAATAAAAAGGATTTACAAAAAAGATTATATCAAGCAAAATTTTTAGTAAGTTTGATCTTAAATCTGGATTTTGACAAATTCAAATTAAAGAGAAAGATAGATACAAAACTGTATTCAATATTTTATTTGGATAATATGAACGAAATGTAATGTCTTTTGGATTAGAGAACACACCTTTAGAATTTTAAAAGATTATAAATGATATCTTTAATCCCAATATAAGTTTTATAATAGTTTATATTGATAATGTTTTAATATATCTAAAACATTGGATCAACATTTTAAGCATCTAAATCATTTTTATAAAATTGCAAAAATTAATGGAATTGTATTATCTAAAATGAAGATGGAATTAGTACAAAGTAAAATAAGATGTTTAGGTCATAATATAACAAATGATTATATAAAACAAATCCAAAGAGTAATAGAGTTTTCTAATAAATTACTGGATAAAACTTAAAACTCAATTATAGAGATTTTTAAGAAGTTTAAATTATGTATTAGACTTCTATAAAAATTTAGAAAAATGATTGTAAACTATTATGGCAGAGATTAAAAAAGAATCCTCCACCATGGACAATAACGCATACTAAAGAAGTGCAAAATATTAATCAAAGAATAAAATTCATTCCTTGCTTATGTTTAGTTGATCCTGATTAAATTAAAATAGTTGAAACTAATGTCTTCTATTTAGGATACATGGGTATACTTAAACAAATTATTAATAATAAGGATGTTGTGATTCGATACCATTCTGGTTTATGAAATCCAACACAACAAAAATATTTAATAATTAAAAAAGAGATGTTAAGCATAGTTAATTGTATTTTAAAATTTGAGGATGATTTACATAATAAAATATTTTTATTAAGAATTGATTGTAAAGCTGTCAGGGATGTTTTAGAAAAAGGATGTTAAGAATTTAGCTTCTAAACTTATTTTTGCTCGATGGCAGGCTCTATTAACTATTTTTTTATATTGATATTGAATACATCAAAGGGGATACAAATTCTCTGCGTGACTTCCTCACTCGTGAATTTCGTAAGGGATATAGTCATGATAGGAAATGGAAAAGGAAAAACTTTGTTTTCCCCATCACCAGTTTACAAAAATTCACATTGTTTTGAAGACAAAAGAAATTCTGTTTCATCTTCCAAGTCTTCATAAAGAATATTAAGCCCATATATCCAAAAGCCTAATCCAATCCATATTTGCTATTTGGATCAAACTATTGAAGCCCTACAACGGGAAAACTAGCACAAATTGCTTCCATGCTATTGCTACAAAATTCTTGCATACCTATTGCTTCTAGAAAAACTAGATACTTTTATGAATTAATATTACAAGACACTAGTTCTTGTAACTTTACTCACAAATATCATATGGAAGCTCATCAAACACCAGTTCTTGATTCTACATGCATCACATATAGTAAAATAATTATATACAATGTGATTAGTATGCAGGAATATGGAAATCCTACTGTTTCTAGAGATTCTCCAATATTAATCCCCTTCCTAATGGTATTCCATGAGACTATATTGAAGCTTTGAATAAAATCTTACTATATCAAAATAATACTGTCAACATTCTTGGTTCATTACACTAGATTTACCTTCTTTGAAGAAAATACCATCATGGTTCTCTTTCTGGATTTATAATTTTGGTCTAGAAGTCCAGTTTCTACCGCCCTATATCAATAAGTAATGTGATATATTCTCCAACTAGATAAGTAAACCATAGGAAACCCTTTTCACCAGTTTTTAATTTATTATAAGATACCTTGGATTTTGTCATGGAATTTTGGTTTCCATTATATAAAAATTGTACCTTGGATTTTCCCCTCATTAGTATACAAAATATTTATTAGATGGTGGGATATGTTTAGTGAACTTATCTTTCAACCAATTCAAAGAGTCCCGGAGTGCATTATTTTCTGAGTCAATTCTTCATCTTCCATGAAAATGCCCGTTTTGGAAAAGTCTTGTCTTAAGCCTACAGTGTACCCACTAATACCCCCTAATGTATGTATATTGCATTTGCGGGCAAAAGAGAAAAATCCAAATATTACGGAGCATGAGGCTATGAGAATTGCATATATTATGGATGGTTATAGCCGTTCTACCCAACCAGTGAAGATTGAGGCTCTAGCTTCCCCTATAGAGATGAGCCAGTAGGATATTAATGAAGTATTAACAACAATTATGGAATCTCCTATTCTGGGAGGATATGCTCTACCATTGGAAGCACCTCCTAATAATGAAGGTATATGTTGTTATTGTGGAAGAAGTGGCCATGATACAATTACGTGTCCAACCTCTTCAAAGGATGCTAAATATTTATGTCGTGGATAGTTGGGTCATATGACCGTTAATTGTCCTAGTATTGATCTACCACCAATTCCTGTTTTAACTCCATCTATGGAGGGTACTTTAGTTTCATCTACAACATCACCAACCTTAACTCCAGGAACAATGACTCCTTGGACCACATCGCCATTTGCCACATCACCATGTGCCAAGTCACTAGCCCTATCACCTACCACGTCATTAACTAATGTCATGTCATAAAGTGGACACATCAGCAGGTTGCCGGTTCCTTTTACCTACCTAACCGGTGAGGGTTCTCGACTCTATATATATTGATACTCAGGGCTTCTCTTCTCCCCTACTGAAAATTTATGGAGTTCTTTTCTACTTATTTCCTATAATCCTTTACTCTCCACTCCATCTTTATCTTCGTCAATTTGTCCTATCTACTATTTCTCTTTCTTTTCCCCATATCTTCTCTTACATCCAGTTCTCTTCTCGACTTCTTTGATACTCTCCATCCACATTTAATCCTCTCAAAGTTTCTTTGTATAATTCATAAATTCCTTATATAAATTATGAGTAATTGAGTAATTATTATACAAAAGTGTGAGAAATGTGAAACATATGCATAGCCTTTCTACATAAATTTTTTTTGTATCGTGTAAGATTTAAAGCTTGAAGACAAAAGAACTTTCTTTCGGGATTTGTTCTAATTTTTTAGAATAACCTCTTAACACTTTGAGGTGGATAAATAGTAGATATTTAATATTTACTTTCAATATTATTACATATTCAATATTTATTTTCAATATTGTTCAATATTTACTTTCAATACTATATATAAACCCCAGTTGGTTAAATGCGAGGTTCATGATATTTATTTTTAATTGTTTATTATATATTTTTATAATTATTTATATTTTTTATTTTATTTGCTGTATTTTTATATAGCTTTATTAAATTTATATTTTATAATATTTATTCTCAAACTAATATATAATTTAAGTAATTATATATTAAAATTAACCTTAATTTAAATAATTTATAAAGTTATTAAGGGATCATTATATATATATATATATCTGAAGAGTCTCACTTCCCTTCCTCTCCTCCACTAAACCCTAGCCCTACCTCCTCCACCATCAAACCCTACAGTCCCCCATCAGTCTTTTGCTTCTCTGCTCCTCATCTACTTGTTTTTGAAGGGATCGCCTTCGCCATTCGGTATTTTTTTTCTTTTCGGGTCTTTGTGTGTAGGGCCTAGAGGTGCTTGCCATAGCTGCTGCGCCGGCTCGATGTCGGACGACGAGGCGAGGGAGGAGAAGGAGTTGGATCTCACCTCCCCCGACGTTGTCAGCAAGTACAAGAGCGCCGCCGAAATTGTTAATAGTGAGCTCTCCCCGTCCCCATTTGATTTGTAGTGCCTCCTATTGTTGTTCTGGGTGTTGATGTTTTTGGATAATAACAAGCTACACTGCTTAGATAAGTTCACTTGGTAGGCGATTTATCTGATGATTATTTTGCATTTGAGTATGAGCTTGATTTTGCATTTGTTGTGTCTTAGTTTTGTATTTTTGTTCATTAAGTGATTTTTGATGTTTCTCGCAGAGGCGTTACAGTTAGTGCTATCAGAATGTAGGCCCAAGGCGAAAATTGTTGATTTGTGTGATAAGGGCGACGCCTTTATTCGAGAGTAAGATATTTTCGTAATAAAATTGTTTCGGTGTTGAGGTTGATCTATACAGAATTAGAGTTCTGTTAGCTTTTAATTGGTAAGCGTTGATGTTACTGACTTGCTGTTAATTATGGTAATAGCCAAACTGGAAACATGTACAAGAGTACCAAGAAAAAAATTGAACGTGGGGTTGCCTTTCCTACGTGTATCTCTGTTAACAACACAGTATGCCATTTTTCGCCACTTGCAAGTGATGAAACTGTTTTGGAGGAAAATGATGTTGTTAAGATGTGAGTGCCAAATGTTCTTGTTTATCTTTGTCTTGTTTTCTGACCTGTTAGTTGAGAAGTGTGTTGATTCCTTTATGTTCTTTTTTATATTGGGTATAGCGATATGGGGTGTCATATAGATGGTTTCATTGCTGTGGTGGCTCATACTCATGTTCTCCAAGAAGGACCTGTTATGGGTAGAGCTGCAGATGTCATAGCGGCTGCTAACACAGCTGTTGAGGTTGCTCTGAGGCTTGTGAGACCAGGCGGAAAGGTAATCTGATTATATCAGAGTTGACTTTATTTTTCCTCTACGCTTTGTTTTTCTTATTTTCTGCAGTTACAACTGTTGTAAATAATTTTTTTTTAATATTTTGTCCATCATCATCATCTGTCCCGAATGTTCATATACTAAGCTAGAAAAATTAACAAGAATTTTTCAGTTCATATAATGTGAATAAATTCAACATTTACTTTTGATGCCAAATGTTCGTGTTACGACACCCTAAATAGGTTAGCAGTGGTACCTTCCATTGAAATGTTGGGGTATAATTTTTGTGTGCTGCTTTCGATGATTTCAAATTAAAGTCATGTTCACTTGTCAAAACTACTAGCGTTTTGTGGTTATTTTGTTTTATCATTTGTTTTTTTATTCGTTTTCATGGCTGATCTCTAAATGAGGAAAACTTATTTTATTCTATGGATTGTGGTCCACATGAAGCTTGTGTCATAGTTACTCTGATGGAGATTGTTCTACATTGACTTGCGCTTAAACGATTTGGGGGGGGGGGG
>JAVDBV010000459.1:0-11099 GCA_032619315.1 Piper longum
GGGGTAGGCAAAAATAAAGTGGCCTCCTCTGCCACCGTTAAGCAATCTGTGTACCGAGCCCAACGGAGAAACTGCGAATGGCTCATTAAATCATTAAAGTAGTCATATGCTTGTCTCAAATATTAAGCCATGCATTTGTAAGTATGAACTAATTTACACTGTGAAACTGCGAATGGCTCATTAAATCAGTCATAATTTGTTGGATGGTATTCACTACTTAGATAAATGCTTATATGATTGTTTATTATTATTATTTGATATATTTACTTATTAATATTAATCATATTCTTGTTTACTAAATTTTAGTTATTTATTTATTTATATATCTATTTTTTGTTGTGTGTATGCTATTATTTTTTTTTATTTAATTACATATCCCATATGGGATAACTATGATATCATTATCATTCATGATAATTAAAACTAACTATTTATTTATTTATTTATAGAATGATTATGTATTTATTTATTTATTTGTTTATAAGTTTACTAATACCAATATATGTGATATGTACTCGTTTTTAGCCGTGTATTTATATAGCATGATTATATTATTAATTTATGATTAAAGTATTTTTATTTTCATGTATTTATTATTTATCTATTTATTCATGAGTATATTTATTTATTTATTTATTTATTATTTACATTCTTTATTATGTCTCGATTTACGTGCTTAATGTTTAGTTCTAAGTTTATTTAAGGTGTTCTTTAGTAGGATGTCTTGATTATGTAAGCACACACCACAAGTATGCATCATATAGAACTGTTAGTATTTTATTTAGCAATGGATTTCAATTTAGGTTTCGGAGTCCGAGCTAACCGTAAATGAGACGTCATGCCAAGAGTCTTGACCATAGGTTTGTTAAGATTCTTCTCAGCTTTTGTCACTATAGTCTATTGCTAATTTGATTTCTACATCGAAGGACATGTTAAGTGGTTGTTTTATCAAACCCCACTTAGCATGGGCCATTTAGATATATTTTACTTCCATGATTAATAACCCTTAAAGATGAGATCCCTCAAGTATGATTTCCAAACCAGGATCCACCGCAAGTTGCCTTCGGGCGTATTATATAAATCCTTTCTTTGGCCTACATATGATTTTCTCGAGGCTATCGGTGAGGTTTGGGACAAGGAAAAATCAACAACTGTGCGACATGAGCGAGCGCATGCTAATCAAAATGGGCTCGAGATTGGTGAGCGGGTTATTACATTCCTAACAGATCCTGATAATTCCACCTTTGAGTTCTTCAAACCCCAAAGAAGTGTGGAGGATTACAAGGACTAGAATGCATCATATGTCTAGACTTGTGTTCCAAAGGGTGCTAAAGGTGCATGCATGTGAGTGTGAAGCCTATGTGCTCTAGGCCAAGAGTGATACGATCAATATGGAGGGGTGAAAGAGCTAGAAAAAGAAATTTATGTTCCCAGGCAAGGGATAGTTTTAAAAGTCGTCGAGGCGTGAGATGAGTAAGAATGAGATGTTGTCGAGCTGAGGACGACAATTCGTAATTAGCACCCTTATGAGAAATTCTGTGAAAAAATATATAAATGATTTCATTTAACAGGAGAGTCAGCTCACTTGTCCCAATTTAATTATTAGTTATTTCTAGACTAGTAACGCTTATTACTGACGTTTTTCTATTATACATGTAGGTCTTGTGATCCTGAGTCGGCTTTGGTGGGAAGATAGATGCTACACACACTTGGGATATTTTATTTCATACTTTATTTATATTTGATGAGTTTTTACTAATATTTAGCAATGTCTTCTATTTTCTTGGTGTCAAGCGGGCTATTTCAAACTATATTATTAATCAAGTCTTATAGACTAATAGGTTAGCCATCACTTAACTTGATCGTAACATTCCTGATTCGATACTTAGGTGAACCAAAATCAAGTGTCACACTAACAATTAGTCAACATCAACAAGCGGCTCCAACTACCTAGTTAGATACCAAGACTAAGTCATTCAATTAGGATATGTAATACATGATGTGAAATGTGCAGCATCTTTAACAATAATATCAGTAAAACAATCAAAATAATCCGATTAATGAATCCACCATCAATCAAAGAAAATTAATATTAAGTAGTCAATAGGTCAAATAGTTAACATAATCCAGTCAAAACAATTGATATTCAGTCAAAACGATAAAAAAATCAATTAATTAAATAGTAACCAGCTAACAAGTCAATAGTCAAGCAATTGACAATTGACAATCAATCAATCAATCAAATAGTTGGATAGTCATTTGGTCAAAAACCATAGCCTCGAAAAACGCTAGTATAATGTAAAGTAAATAACTCAAAGCAATCTGCATAACCTAAATCAATGATAGACTATGTTTGTAGAAAACACAACAAACAAAGAATTTATGAGTTATTAATAATTAATAAATAAAAAATAATACACATAATAAATATCACACCAATTATAGTCAATACATAACATACTATAAATTTGAAATACATTCAGAAGAGTAGTTTGGGCATTAAACATTTCTTAGCTAATAATTAGAAGTCTACATAGATTAGGATTGAAAATGGTCACTGAGATGTTCAATTGGTAAATGTGCACGAATATCAATCAATAACAAAATGAATTAAAATAATCATTAAATTAGAAAACAAAGTGTATCATCAAATTATATAATTAAGTGGCGTGCATGCTCAGACCTGTCAAGTATCGAGAATTATACTTCAAACGGAGTCGAAGTAGTTGATTTCAAGTTGAACCAACTTCATCTGGATTAGGTTGGATACATGGGTCAGACAAGTGGGTTGGACATTGACCTAGTATGTGACTGAGATGCCCAGATTTGGCAAGGAGGTGGTTAGAGGCAAATCCCGCATGGGAGCACGGCCATCAATGGAAAAGGTAGGGGTTTGTGAAGTTCACAACGACAAGACTAATGGTGGTGACACTAACTCGAATGGCAATCGGATGTGGCCATAATTAAGCCTAGAAGGTGAAAGCCCAAGTACGTTTTGGCAATCTACAGCACCCCAAGACCGACCGATGGTTGGATTCAAGAGACCTCGGTGGCAGTGAACGTTCATCAATAGTTATACAAACAACATTGATCTCACATCTCCGGTCAATAGGGTAGCCTACCCAATCATCTAGGGCATCTACAACTAAAATCCACTTATATTATTAGCACAGATTATCAAATCATCGAGTAACAACAAATACAATAATAATGTACGATCCATAGCCACCAATATCCTAGTGAAGCAAAGAATTCCCCATATATGATTTTGAAATAAAAATGTTAGTGACAAATATTATTGGTCCTCACATAAATAAATGAGCTACAAATAATTCAAATTATACAAACCATATATGCTCCAAGCTAGAACGAATTATAGTTCAAAGATAAAGATTATCTAGGTTGCAGTGAGACAACTCTAGTACATTACTGAATGATACCTATCACAATATAGTACAAAGAATACAATAGCACAATACATAACAGTTTAGTATAATAGTGTAGCACAGACACATTTGTAATATCTAGAAACACCATTAGGGTCCCTCGACATCATCAACAGAGATAAAACATCACAATAAAAACTAGGACATTCATCAACATGCATAATAGTAACTTGTTTATTACAATAGCAGTGACAGTAACAATAACAGTTTAACAATAACAATAACAATATCAATGTTGATAACAATGCAGTAGTAGTAACAATGCAAGTATCAATAATTGTAACATTCTTAGTAGCTTTAACAATAACATTTACAACAAAAATAATAGTACCAGTCTCGACAATGTTATCACTAACTTTAACAATAACAATAATAGTACCGTAATGATAACGACAGCGATAATATGAATATTAATGATGACAGTAGGATATTGATAGCGATAGCACTACGACAATGTCAATGGTACTGTAATAATAGCGGTAACAGCCACATTAATGTTTCAGTAACAAAGATAGTAAAGATGCAGTATGAATAGCAATAACTTTAATTTTAATAGTTCAATAACACAATTATTTAAAATTAAATAAAATCCGCATGATTGCTAGACACCACAATATAATATTCATTTATCAGTAAACAAAAAATGAGTCCTATGGATCTTGTATTCTTGCTCCTACCAATTATTTAACATTAGCAAGCAGCTCCACGTACCTAGTTGGATACCTAGACTCAATTAGATCAAACAAGTAGGATATGTAATACATGCTATGTAGTGTACAATGTCTTTTACAATCACAGCAGTGAAACATTTAAAATAATCCAATCAATCAGTCAACAATCAGCCACGGTCAAATAGTTAATAATCCAATCAATCAGTCAACAATCAGCCACGATCAAATAGTTAATATTCAATAGTCAATCGGTCAAACAGTCAAACAATTAATAGTTACAATAGTCAAATTAGTCAAGTCGGTCAATTCAGTTTATAAAACCCGTGACTCGAATCAAGGTTTTATAGTCAGAAGTGGTCTGTTCGAACATTTTTTTTAGTGAGATCAATTTCAAAACACGCGTACCGAATTGAGGCCAGTCATGTATTTTGAACCATGAGAGTCATATGTGCCCAGGTATATGAGAGCATGCCCAGATTTCTTTCTTTATTTATTTTGGTATTAGAACTAGAACTACTTTTAGGTTGAATAACGCATTAGGACGCACTACGGGTAGTTTGGATGGGTTATTAGTTATAAAGCATGTCATTGTGGTGTTGTGGTGTGTATTATATTTCTGGGATTTTTCCCTATTTTTTAGATTTTTTTATGATTTATTAGGAGTTAGTTATTATTTTTGACATGAGTCAAACTCGAGTCAAGTTTTATTAACGATATCGCCACCGAACCATATCTCACCTCCACCCCGACGCTTCTCTTCTTCCCCCAAACCCTTGACGCCGCCACCATCGATGCCGCCCTGCCCCCGATCGACACCGCCTAGCCTACCGTGCCATCACATTGCCACCACGAGCACCCCCGGACAACGCCTGGTCTCCTCGACACGACGAAGCCACCGCAATAGTGCAGCACACCCATCACCGATCCCACTGCCAACGGCCATCACCGCCGCCATCCAGTCGCTGCCTTCACGTCACCGACCCTCCCACGACCTTCCCCGACCAAGCCAAAACCTAGCGCCGCCCATCCCGCCTAGATCTAGTCACCCACCACCGACCACCCCTATTTTTCCCTTTGTTTGGTGGACCACAACCTTCACCAACCTCGTCAACGTCATAGATGCATCGGGCTCACTGAGCAAGTGCCAACGGTACTCCATGCCACTACCATCATGCCGGTCGCCGGGAAGTTGCCAAAAGATCTTCAAAATCCGCTCGAGAACCAGATTTGCTGGAATTTACTGGATCTTCCTCCGAGCTCAACCAGTCAGACTCGATTGACACTGCTAAGCGCCGAATTCGATCTCTGAGACATGCGACGAAACCCTAGTCATCACCAATTGCCAACGACATGAGGTATAATCACCCATCGAATTAATTATTTAAAATTGATGGTTGTTAGCAGAATATGTTAGGATTGATGAATTGACTGCTAGATATTTTTATTGTAAATAAAAATAAAATGTGAATTGCCTGATTGAAGTGTATTAAAATGGAAGCTAAGGAATTAATTAGGTAAACTAAGTAATTATCGTAATCTAATGCAACGTAGCATAGGAAACGTTATGTATGATTGATGTATGATATGGTGCGTGTATGTTATAGGATGTTTGATTTATCATTTAGTTGGAAGGGGTTAGATTTTAGATTTGATGTATAGGTACGGAGTAGGAGGTCACCGCCTAGGCGTGAGGACACGCTTGGAGTTTCTACCATATTACTTACAGGACGAGTTACATTGTTACCCTCTTTTCTATTGTGCATTGTTTTATTACTTACAGGACGAGTTAAGTGGCATTTTAACGGATCCAAAATAACCCGGGTCATTTAATCGATCAATATTCTAGATTAAAAATCCTCAAGGATGAGATCCCTTGAGTTTGATTTCGAAAATAAGATCCACCACATTCGCCTTTGGTCATATTATATAAATCCCTCCCCAGACCTATATATAGTTTTATCGAGTTTTCAGTAAGACGAGAGAAGAAAACACTGAGTCGCATGTACCATGAGCGGGTGCACGTGCCAGTCAAAACGGGCTCTAGATTAGTGAGCCGGATGTTCCAATCCTGAGAGATCCTAACAACTCTCGTTTTGAGTTCCTCACACCCGGAGAAAATTGGAGGTTTACGAGTACTATTTAATATAGCTCACGTTCAGACTTGTGGTTCAAAGGGTGCTAAAGGCAACTGCCTTCAAGTATTCAACTTTTGTGCTCAAGGCTAGGAGAATTATGGAGGAAATGAACGGGTTTAGGATATACTGGTAATCCCAAGGGACTAAGAAAGTGGGAAATTGTCAAGAGAGGCATCAAACTAGTCAGTTGAGGATGCTATCAGGTCTGCTGCTCGGTGGCTCTTACACGAGAAATATATAAATGTTTTTATTCAAAATGAGAGTTCACTCTCATTTTCTAGTTTGTAAGTAGTCAAAGTTTGTACCAGTAACAATCGGCATTGACATTTTTTATAGATATATATGTAGGTGAGGATTAAATATTGGATATGTCGGCTTAGGCGGAAGAGTAGTAACCTACCTTGCACACACACACGCATTGTCGCTGACAAAAAAGTTTGTTTTGACTGTTTGATTGTTTTGTTATGTTTATTGCAAAAATGAAGTACTTTTGATGAAAGTTGTTGGTATATAGAAATGGATAGTGGTAAAAGGACCAAAAAAATATGTTAGTGTGGGGATTGAAATATATAATTATTTTTTAATGATTTATTGTAATTATGTTGGTATGTAAACTAATCTGCATATCATCCATGTAGTGACATGTTAGGGTTTTTGGCATTCATCCATACATAGTGTTTGCCTTCTTCCATCTTGAGACGCTGAGAGTAGATCCACCTGAGACCCATGACGTTCCAGTTCGGTTCGTGAGCAAGCCGGATTTAGGGTGTCACAGTTTGGTATTAGAGCCACTTTCGGTTGATTAAGTTGGAAGATATTTTCATACGTGATGTGTGTGCAAAGGCTACTCCAAGTCCAATTCGGAAGTATATATTTCTATCCTTGTTGTCTTTGATTTACAGATTCCTCACTAATGGTTAGTGTAGTAGTATTTTCAGGATTGAATCAATAAGTGGTGATAATCATGGTAAGAACTTGAAGTACTCGGAACAAGGCTCCATCACCTCCTTCTCCGAGGCAAGCTAGCCCTACTCTTGCTCATAGTGAGAAGGTGCTTGTCGATCGAGAGCTACACTGCCACCAGGAAAACCAAGTGAGCCAGGCTTGGTAAGTCATCGTAGCGGGAGTCGTCGTAGTGGAAGCCGCCGCAACGTTAGAATCCGTCAGACTGAAACGGAGGCTACCATTGCACGGTTGGCTGATGTATAAATGCAGATGCAATAGAGTCAGGAGGAATTCCAAAGAGAACTATGGCAAATAGCTCTCACCCTAGCACGAGGAAAGAAGAGAATAACTGTGGATGACGAGGTACGAGGGGAGCCTACAGTTCTCGTGGGCCCTCTGCTGGCTACTCCTCCACCACCGCTAGATTAGGGGACCACTCCTACAACAATTCCACTGATCACCCCACTTCAGGCTGGAAGGTGTACAGAGGGTAGTGGACCCACAGGAAATGATAGTGGACAAATAGGCGCCTCAAGGTTTGGCAATACTCCAGCAAGGGCAATGTCATCATTTCTACAATTCGAGATTAGAGAAGGATTGAAAAGATTGGCAGCTGATAGAAATTATGGATTTTGGCAATATGGGCGGTTTGTGGAAAATGGAGGACACCCATTCGTGGGGAAGGTAGATGTAGAAGAAACTTTCTTATGGATTTCATCAGTTGTTGGTGTAGGAAGTATGGCATATCCGATGGAACACCACGTACGAATTATTGCGGGAGCATTCCAGGATGGGGCAAGATATGGTGGGATTTGGTCATGGCCTCCACTTTTATAGGCAAGCAACCTCAGGATGTGACATGGGATGAATTCAAAGCTGAGTTTGATGGAAAATATTGTCCTCCTGATGTAAGAAAGAGGCAAGAAAGTGATTTTTAGAGGCTTAGACAGGGACCTATTAGTGTGACACAGTATGAGCCCGATTCAAAGCACTGGAAAGATTTGCATCGAATTTAGTGCCAACGGAACGACGAATAGTCGAGCACTTTTATGAAGGTCTACATTATGAGATTCATCTTGCACTGATTAACAGGGGATTTGCCACTTTTGGGGAAGTGGTGCGAGCCGCAAGTGATGTTGAGCAAATCTTGGCTACCCAACCACACATAGAATATGATCAGAGACAACAACACCCTCAACAATATCAAGAGGATCAGGAACAACAACAAAGGCGCCAGATAGATGCTCCAACTGCAATGAGGGCCATGGATGAAGAAGTTAAGGAGAACAGACAACCAACATGTCAAAACTGTGGATGCTATCACAGAGGAATATACAAAGCTGGTATAGATGCATGCTTTAGATGTGGTCAACCAGGACATCGGGCAATAGAATGTTTGACTACTCACTGACAATAGCCAGCCCTTCTGGCATTGCCACAGCGACTAATGCTTCCAACTACACTATTGCAATAGTAAAGAGGCCATCAAAACCAAGGAGAGGGATAGAGGTAGTGGTCAGCAGTCACCGAGACAGCAAAGAGAATCAGAGAGGAATGATAGCTCTCATGACAGGACAAGAAAAGACAGCTTTGGATCAAAGAGGAATGCGGATAACACCACCAGCAGAATCGTACACTTCAACACCACCATGGGCAATGGGGATAGACACAACCACAATTGCTGAAACACTAGAGGATATAGCAAAAATGACAAGTATTCACGCATCCTGCTTCAAATTTCAGATTTAGTAGCTACGAGAGTGAAGCCTCCTTAATTTAAAATTTCACGGACAAAATTTTCATAACGAGAGGAGGTTGTAAAATCCGTGACTCGAGTCAGGTTTTAGAACGAGTCAATTTGACCGTTATTTTCAGTCAGGTCAATTTCAGAATACGTGTGCCAAGCCGAGGCCAGTCATGTATGCCCAAGTATGTGATGATAACATTAGTGAAATAGCAGCAAAATGAGTTATCCCAATATATAAGAGTACACCAAGACTTTTTCTTTATTTTCTTTAGTATTAGACTGTAGAATTATTTTTAGGTCGAATAACGTATTAGGACGCGTTACGAGTAGTTTGGTTGTAAAGCGTGTCATTATGATGTTGTGGTGTGTATTATATTTTATAGGATTTTACATTATTTTCATAGATTTATTTTAGTATTTATTACGAGTTAATTATTATTTTTTACTCGAGTCAAGTTTTATTTACGATATCACCAACAAACTATGTCTCCCCCCCGATGCTTCTCTTCTTCCCCCAAGCCCTCGATGCCAGTCAAATCTAGCTTTAGATTAGTGAGCCGGTTGTTTCAATCCTGAGGGATCCTAACAACTCCCATTTTGTGTTCCTCACACCCGAAGAAACGTGGAGGTTTACGAGTACTGTTTAGTTACAGCACACACCCGGACTTGTGGTTCAAAGGGTGCTAAAGGCAGCTACCTGAGAGTATTTAGCTTTCATGCTCAATGCCAGGAGAATTATTGTAGAAAAGAGAGGGCTTAGGATATACTGGTAGTCCCAAGGGACCAGGAAAATTAAAAAATACCGAGAGATACATCAAACTAGTTAGTTTGGGATGCTATAGAGTATGCAGCCCACTGGCTCCTCAATAGATTCCCTTAGTAGTGTTCACGAGAGCTGGATAAATATTTTCATTTAAAATGAGAGTTCGCTCTCATTTACCAGTTTGGTATGTAGTTATATTTTATACTAATAACATGTTTTTCTTTATACATATGTAGGTGAGTATTAAATATTGGATATGACAACTTAGACAGAGGAGCAATGACCTACCTTGGACACACACACACACGCATGCTCGCCGACAAAAATATTTGTTTTGACTATTCGATTGTTTTGTTATAGGACCAGAAAAATATGTTAGTGTGTTGACTGAAATATGTAATTATTTTTTTATCGATTTATCGTAATTATTTTGGTATGTAAACCAATAGCCATATCATTAATATAGTTGTACGTTAGGATTTCGTGCATTTATCCATGCATAGTGTTTGTCGTCTTTCATCTTGAGACATCGAGAGTAGATCCATCTAGGACCCGTGACTCTCCACTTCGGTTCATGTACGAGCCGGATTTAGGTGTCACACAGTTAAACAAATCAAAACATTCTATATTCTGTCAAAACAATCAAAAAATTAGTTAATTAAATAGTTATTAATTAACCGATCGACAATCAAATAGTCGACAATTAGTCAATCAATCGAACAATTGAACAATATCATTCAAAGCTGAAAAAACAATTGTGTGATTAAAATCCCTAGACTTAGGAAAACGTGAGTCTAATAAATAGTAAATAACTCAAAATAGTCTACGATGGCATAAATCATTGATATATTAAGAACTATTGTTTGAGCATTAAACCATACTTAGTAAATAACTAGAAGTCTACAGAAATTTTAAAGATTTAAAACAGTCTCTAAGTCAATCATTCGGTAAATGTGCACAAATATCAATCAATAACCAGAACATAGATTAAAATAATCAATAAATCAGAAAACAAATCATACCATCAAAATATGCAATTAAGTAACAGGCATGGTCAAAACTGCCATGTATCAAGAATTACACTTCGAACCTTTGAAAAACGGTCATATAGAGAGTCGAAACGGTCGATATCAGGTTGAACCAACTCAGTCCGGGTTGAGTTGGATAAATGGGTCAGACAAGTGGGTCAGACCGTGACCCAGCCCTTGAAGTCTGTGACGGGGAGTTTGATGGCAGTGATGCCGACACAAATGACGGTCAGGTGTGGCCAGAATCGAGCCCAGAAGATGGCTTCCCGAAAACAGCCGATGGTCGGGTTTGCTAGACCTCGTGATGGTGAAGGTGCCAAGTGGTCAACGGGGGCAACGATAGCTGTGGTCGACCGGACTTTTC
>JAVDBV010000460.1:0-11042 GCA_032619315.1 Piper longum
CACTGCCCCAACCGACAGCCCCAACACCGACGGCATCCACCTCCTCCGCTCCACAGATGTCCAGATCGTCTCCAGTAACATTGCCAGTGGCGATGACTGCATTTCCATTGGTGACAACGTCTATGATCTCACCATCTCCAGCATCAACTGCGGTCCCGGCCACGGCATCAGGTCCGCTCAATTCTCTTTATAATTCATCTAATAAAATTTGCTACATAAGTATTAAATTATTCGAACTTAACTACCTCAATGTTTAATCACTTGTTCCCAAAACTAACACAGTTAAAAGAAAAGAAAGGAACTATTTAATATTTATTTTAGGGAGAAGACGAATAACTAGTGGTAAGATGGGTGGTTGACGAAAAAAGAAAAAATGTGCATGCAGCGTTGGGAGCTTGGGCAAGTACGATTGGGAAGGGGACGTGGAGGGGGTGGTCGTGAAGGACTCCACCTTCATCGACACCGACAACGGCGTCCGGATCAAGACATGGATGGACGCGGCAGTGACGACAACGGTAAGGAACGTGACGTTCAAGAACCTGATAATGAAGAACGTGTTGAACCCCATCATCGTGGACCAGAAGTACTGCCCCTTCGCCCACTGCGAAAACAAGAAACCGTCGACGGTGAAGCTCGAGGACGTCACCTTCGACAACATCCGCGGCACCTCCGCCACCCCGGTCGCCGTCAAGATCGTCTGCAGCAAGAGCTACCCGTGCAAGAACATGAAGCTCAGGGACATCAGGTTCAAGCCCGGCAAGTCCCCCATGATCTCCGCCGCCAAGAAGGCACCCCTCTCCGCCGTCTGCGAGAGCGTCAAGCCCTTGTACAGCGGCACCATAATCCCGAAGCCCTGTTAAATATGAACCGGCGGCGGCGCTGCTCTTCTTGTGGTGTCTCCGATGTCGGCCTCCTTGACGTTGTTGGCTCTTTTCCTCTTTCTTTCTTGTTTTTTGAAAAAAAAAACTCTCTTCTGCATGGCATGCATGGTTTCAAAGCTTTCTTTTGACAGATTTTTGCACCTCGTGTTACAATAGTACTCCTATTATATATATTTGGGCATATACATGTATCTCTACTACATATACGAGCTTAATTAGCCATTACATCGACAAATTATGTTGTTGGATGCATTGTCCAAGTTAATTGATTTGACTATTGTAGCCAATTACTGATCTCCGTCATATATAGTCGATTAATTGATAGTATTCTCTCTTTGTTAAATAAACGGAACTATCCACACATTATTTTTGTCTCCTCTAATGCTAATAATCCAATTGTGCAATTGCAATGTATATGCATTTCTGATCATTTAGCTTCACCATATAACATTGGAAACAAATTGCATGCTGCTCATTTAACCTCCAGCTGATTGAACGGTCGATGTCTTTTTTGTTTCTTCTAAAAAACAATCTGGAAGTGAACGATTGAATTGTTTGAGATTCAAAAAGATCAGAAGCTTAATTAATGATAGCTTGTCAGGATTAAGAAATAAGTTCGAAAGTTTTTAGAACAAGGATATGTTACCTTTCATTGATTCAGAATATATATACAATGTTCTCATTTTTACGGAAAGCAAAACCAAATAGTATAACTAGAAGCGAACAGTAAAAAAACTGGCTTACTTTTACATTCACACTTAACGACGGAACAAAGGGTCGTTAAATTAACCAATGATACAATCAGCTTCTAGTTTTTCTTCCAAAATAATGATTTGGATTTTAGAATGCAAAAGAGAAATATTCCTTGGTTACTTATATGGGGGCATCTAATATAAAAATATGGCTACAGTGAAGTAAAATCCATCACGAGGATATTTTTTCGTCAATAATGGCCGATTTGTTTAAGCACCTTGCTCATGCCGGCCGAGCCAATCCTAGCTTGGGCGGAAAACTTCTCCCCAACTTAATTAAGAGTTTATGTATTTATAATTCTAATAAAATGTATCCATGAAAGATGCTTGGGGCTTAGTTGTAAAAGAAATTGATGATGCATACATTTCACAAATAATCGTACAAAGAACAAATGGTACATGATTAATACATCTGATACAAAAGAACCACAAATACTCATGCACGAAGAAGACAGTGAGAAAGAACAAGTACGCAACCATGGGCAGACCAAGGAAGACTTGCTACGGTAGAATCAGCAAGAATGCAAACTGCATGTATATGTGTTTTTTCTTACAATTGGGACTGAGTGTACAATGGCATTTTAAGGATTAGACATGGCACGCTTAGGTGTTAAAAATAAACTAAAGCTAGAAACTTAGATCGTTTCATATCAAATCATCAAAAGAAATAAACTAGATAAATAAAATAGCGCTAGCATACATAAAACTACAAAGAAATTAAAGTCTCAACTATTTAAGTTTTGGATCTTCCAAATTGAAGATTAGTTTTCTAAACTAAAATTCAAGACATTGGGATACCAGAACGAAAACACGATATGAATTCAGAGACCATAACCTTTTTATTTATAGCCTAAGTTTCATAATTTCAATTTCACCTATCACAAAAGATAAATTATGAAAATGGTATCTGCACATTGAATCCCACACTTTTCACACTGAATTTCACACTTTAATTTATGACTTATAATCCTTAACTTTAGTAGATCAATTTAATTTAACTAACTTTATATATAATAACATATGCTACAATTCTTGATTCGTGTATATATTTATGTCTAATTTTCAACAATCTCCAGCTTGGACTTAATATATACACAAAATAATTGTATAACTTTATTAGCTCCAAACATATGTCATATTCTAAAATAACAATCTCGTCCATTAATCAATATCAATATAGAATCAAGGCGATTTTCAACACATTGAGCATAACTAAACCTTTCATTGTCATATATACCAACATAATCAAATAACATAGATCAAATATGGATGTATAGCATGAAAATTACACGTGATTTGATCTGAACATCCCTATTTTCAATTGGTCCAACCTTATAATATCACCAAAATACCAAAACAGAATGAACCTTAAGCCAAAATACTGTAGTTCAATGCAAACTCCCACTAAAGTAACGTATTATCAAATGATACAATACCCAGATGAGCAACATGCTCATGAAAGACCTTGGGTAATAAACTTTTAGTAAGCGGATTCGCAACCATGAAGTTTGTTCAAATATATTCTATTTATACTTTACCACTTTGAACTCTTTCTTTTACAACAAGAAATTTGATCTTTATATGTTTTGATTTAGATGAGCTCCTGTTGATATTTGAATATGACACTGCAGACCGATTGTCACAAAATATCTTAAAATATCTTAAGTGGTCTTTCAATATTATCAACAACACGCAACTCTGTGACAAAATTCCGCAACCATATTCCATGATTGGATGCCTCATAACAAGCTATGAATTCAGCTGTCATAGTAGAAGAATCTATGAGTGTCTACTTAATACTTTTCCAAGAAATAGCTCCTCCATCAAGTAGGTAGACATATCCATAAGTGGATCGACGACTATCTTGACATCCACCAAAATTGGAATTAGAATACCCAATGATCTTAAGTTGATCTGATTTCTGATATGTAAGCATATAATGTTTTGTTTTTTGAAGATACCTCATGACTCTTTTGGCTGCTATCTAGTGATCCAATCTTGAATTGCTTAGATATTTGTCCAACATTCCAACAATATACGCAATATCTGAATACGTACATACTTGTGCATACATAAGACTAATGAAGCATAGGGAATCTTTTGCATTTCTCTTTCTTCTATATCATTTTTGGGGCATTGATTGAGATTGAATTTGTTTCCTTTAGAAACAGGGGTATCTCCTGGTTTGTAATTTTGCATACCAAATCTTTTAAGCACATTTTCTATATATTTCTTTTGTAATAATCCAAGTATACTTCGATCACAATTCAGATGTATTTGAATTCCTAATACAAAAGACGCATTCCCAAAATCTTTCATTTCAAATTTTTTTGATAAAAAAGCTCTTGGTTTCGTGCAAAAAATTTATATTATTAATTGCAAGTAATATATCATCAACATATAAAACTAGAAAAATGTATTTACTCCAACTAAACTTATGGTATATACAACCGTCAATCACATTCATATCAAAACCAAAGGAGAGAATTACTTGATGAAATTTGTGATACCATTGACGAGAAGCTTGTTTAAGTCCATAGATGGATTTCTTTAATTTGCAAACCATTTTCTTTGAATCTCCTAATACAAAGTTTTCTAATTACACCATATAAATTATTTCATCAATGTCACTATTTAGAAACACAGTCTTTATATCTATCTGATGTAACTCAAGATCAAAATGTACTACTAACTCCATAATTATTCTGAATGAGTCTTTCAATGAAACTATAGAGAAAATCTTATTATAATCAATGTCTTCCTTTTAAGTAAAATCATTTGTAACAAGACGAACCTTATACCTTTCTATATTACCCTTCTAATCCCTCTTGGTTTTAAATATCCATTTGCAACCAATAGGTTTCACACCTTCAAGCAATGAGATAAGATCCCAAACGTCAATAGTTTTCATGGACTTCATCGCTTCATTCATGGCCTTAATCCACTTTTGAGAATTAGAACTCTTCATGACCTGATGACCTGATGAAAGTTGAGAAAGATAATATAATCATCTGAAATTATTTTTCTTCTTTCTCTTGTGGATATTCTCAATTGTATTTGCTCTTGAGGTTGTTGAGTTTGTTCTTTCGGTATAACTTCAGTAGGGAGATTCTCGACAAAGTTTTCTTGAATTGCATCAGAAATATAATCCTGATCTTGATTATTGTCAAGAACAATTATGGGAAGAGAATCAGATTTTTCTTCAAAGATAAAATCTCTAACCTTATTTTCCCTCCTAAACCCAACATCCTCAAAAAATTGGGCATTTCTTGTTTCAAAAAATGACCTTATTGTGAGATTATAAAATTTATACCCTCTAGACCGTTTAGAGTACCCAACAAAATAACTGCTTACAGTTCTTCAGTCAAGTTTCCTTTCATTTGGTCTATAAGGCCTTACTTTAACTGGACAACCCTAAATGCGTAAATGCATAATGCTAGGCTTTTTTCATATCCATAATTCATAAGGGGTCTTAACTGTTGCTTTTGTTGGTACTTTATTAAGAATATATGTTGTTGTCTTTAGTACTTCACCCCAAAAGTGAATCAGTTAAAGTAGTATGAGCAATCATACTTCTTACCATGTCTTTTAATGTTCGATTTTGTCTCTCGGCAACACCATTCATACTAGGAGTACTTGACATTGTGCATTACGGGACGATTCCACACTCTTCTAGAAATTTGGCAAATGGTCCTAGACGTTGTATACCTGATCCATCATATCTGCCATAGTATTCACTGCCACGATCATATCTGATAGCCTTAATAATTTTGTTAAGTTGGTTTTCAACTTCAGCTTTATATCCTTAAATACATCTAATGCTTGAGACTTCTCATGAATGAGATAAATGTAACCATAATGAGAAAATCGTCTATGAACGTAATAAAATATTGTTGATCATCCCAAGAAGACGTAGAGAAGGGCCCACAAATATCTGTATGTTTTATTTCTAAAACATTTGAAGATCTATTTCCACCTATTCTCCTTATATATTTGTTTGTTTTCCCTTAATGAACCCAATATAGATTTGAAAATTTACAAAATTAAGAGAATCAAGAATTCCATTTGACATAAGTCGTACAATTCTTTGTTTAGAAATGTGTCATAAACGCTTATTCCATAGTAAAACACAATTCTCATTGGTTAATTTTCTTTTCATACCACAAAGTTTCACATGCAAGGTTTCATTAAAAGATGAAATAGAATCAAGTAAATATAAATTATCATAAAATGACAGGAACATGTACCCATAATATTTGAATTTAGAAAAAGACTAAACTTATTATTTCCAAATTAACAAGAGTAACTAGATTTGTCCAATATAGAAATAGAAACCAAATTTTGTCTAAAAGACGGTACTAAATATATCTCTTTCAAATCCAAATAAAATCATGTCTGCAATAATAATTTAAAAAACCATATTGCTTCAACTATAATTGATTTGCCATCACCCATATAGATGAATCTTTCAGCATCATTTGGCTTTCTATAACTCAAAAAATCCTGTATTGACACACTTATGTGAGTAGTAGCACCAGAATCTAGCTACCAAATGTGTATTGGTACTAAAACTAGATTAACTTCAGAACAAAAAAATTAAGAAATAAACCTTTCTTTACATGCTAGACATAATACTTAGTACATTCCTTTTTTATATATCCAGGTTTGCCACAAAAGAAACATCAAGAATCTTGATTTTCTTTCTTTTGCTGTTGCTTATGAGGCCCATTATCACCATCCTTAGCCCTCTTTCTTTTCTTATTTTTGTCCTTATAAGTACTAGCCAAATGAGTATTCTTAACCTATTCTTGCTTCAATTTTTCTTCTTCTTCTACACAATAAGAAATGAACTTATTAAGAGTTCATTTATCCCTTTGACAGTTGTACCTGACCTTGAATTGACTAAACTGTACAGGAAGAGAAATTAAAACTAAATGCACGAGCAAATCTTCAGATAACGCTAACCTTAGTTCTTTTAGTTTTGAAGCAATATTAGACATCTCTAAGATATACTCCCTTATACTTGTTTTGCTTTTAAACTTCATTGAAATCAAGTTCGTTAAAAGCGTATTTGTTTCAGCTTTATCATTTTTTATAAAATGCTTTTCAATTTCTTTTAGAAACTCACCGGTTGTGGTAACCTTTTCAGACACATCGCCCCTGAAGGTCTTTGGAATTCCTTGCATTATGATCATAAAACTCATGCGATTTGAACATTCTCACTTCTCAATGTCCCGTTTTTCCTCAATAGAATTTTTATCAGTAAGAGAAGCAAGTTGTTCAATCCTTAATGAAATGTCAAGATCCATGCAGCCGAGGATAATCATTACATTTTCTTTCCAATCCTTAAAATTATTTTTAAGCATTGAAACTGAATTTATTGGCAGAAATTGAAGCGGATTGATTAACTGAATAGAAAAATAACATGCCCATAATAAAATTAATAATTTAAGTAATATTTAATCCTATTGACAGATACCTAGCACAACATCAATATTTAGCCTTTGGACATAAATATCAATTTGTAAATGGTATTCTTAGTGCAATAATTAAACATAGATAATAAATCATGTCAAATAATAAACCGTCCTTTGGGCTGATTTATCATTCACATGAAAACTTGATAATTATCTCATATATATTATTTTAATATCATAATCAAATATGGATAATAAATCCTGTCAGATAAAAAACCTTCCTTTGGGCCTATTTATTATCCACATGGAAACTTGATAATTCTCTCATATTAATTACAATAATGAGTCTTAATGTAGTAAAATATAAACAATAAATCCTGTCAAATAATAAACCTTTATTTGGATAGATTTATTATCAACATGGAAATTTCATAATTATCTCATATCTATTACCACAAATGAATATATAATTCTGTCAAACATTAACCTTCCTTTGGGCCGATTAATATCCACATAAATTAAATACTCATAACCATCTTAATATTTAAAAATTAAATTAATTTTCACAAAAGAGGCTACTTTGACAGCATATTGTAGTCCTTAATAAATTTTAAAATATTAATTATGACTTAACTAAAAGTTATAAAAATATCTTTATGTTGGAGTTTTTAAAATTATAACCTTTTGTAACTTTATTTTCCTCATGTTATGTTACCAAAAGAGGACCTTAATTTTGGAACTAAATCCCATAATAATTCATAAAAATATAAATAAAACCTAATTCTTAATAATGTGATATAAATGTGGCTCTGATGGGATCTAAGGCAGCTTCGGCAGTTTAGGTTTTGGAACTTCCAGCTGAGGCAACTCGAGCATATGAAATTCAAAGCGCAATTTGGGCACCTCGGTGGGCTCGAGAAGATAACGAGCCCCATAGCCGCCATCAGCGTTCAATAGACAAATGGTGGCGAGGAGACAGCAGCAAGCATTGCCGAGAAGACATGTTTAAAGACGATAATAATGAATGATGAGAATCAACTTTGGCTAATTAGAAGTGCTCAATTTGGCTCCCTTTCATAGGCAGGGATGGCGTTGAGGGAAACGAGACTTCATCCTCATAATATTATGTTAATATACTTGATTGGGTGTTGCTGTTTTTTTTTTCTTAAGAACTAGTTAGAAATTGGTCATTGATCTGTGTTTGATTTTTTTTCATCTTAGTTGCATGTAGCGACATCTCAGAGAACTGGGGAGTTTTAAACAATAATTTTTTTTTCTCAACAAGTTCAACCTTAGCTTTCCAAAGGGTGTTGAAAGTCCAAAATTTTGTTCTTAACTTGGCAATCTTCGGTATACGTTAATGCATTGACGGGCTCGCGTATCTACCATAACCCATACCACAGTTCAAAAATTAATAACATAATATATAGAATGGCTTTGAGCATCCCAAAACACAACCTTCACATAAGTAATAGTCACGAGCAAAGCATGACATTGCTTTAGGAGATCAGCACGTAACAAATTAATGCAGATGAAATCTCGTAATTACGTACTACAAAAATTCCTATATATACATCATGTAGAAATGAACTAGTGATTACATCATTACAGTTATCACCGATCTCAACCTCAGCTAGAAAGTAGATGAAGAACATTTGAGCATGCCCATTTAACAAATTAATTTTCGCCTCACGACCTTCTATCAGATTTCCATTCCCTTAATCTTTTTTCTCCAGCTTCTCTTCGCTTACGTTGTCTTCAAACCTTTATCCCACTTCGATTTCTTATTAGGCCGTCCATCTCTAGCAGACTGATCAGTAACAAGCTGAGCTACTGGATGCAAACCTCCAGCAGCAACAGGAACTGAATTCAAAACATAAGCATTAGAAAGATAAAAGTAAGAATTAGGGAGACAATGAATTTCCGTTTAGCCATCTATTTGTGATGCACCTGGTATTTGTCCTCCAATTCTCAGCTGAGGAATAACAGTTGCTGGTTGAACATTTCCATGAACAAATTCAACCTTTGGGCTTCTCTTTCTTTCCTGCTCCTTTCGTTCCATCTCCCGCTTCATATCCGCCTCTAGAAATAAAACACCAGTTCATCAAAAACTAGCAAAAAATCTGAAAGGATGTAGACCTCATAGCTTGCAAGCGATGTTCTTATACTTGTTAATGTCTGCTCCATACCATACATGACATCACACTAGTAAAAATCAACATTAGCCTGATTATGAAAAAGGTTGTATCAAAAACCACATTGAGATTATCAGCTTTTTTTTCTAGAGACAAAAGAAGAGAACCACATCACATAAAAAGGAAGTAAATAGAATTTTTTTGTATAAACTTTTCCAAACAGACAGTATAGAGGAAAATTTAATGACCAATTCCATCATAGTAGTCACTTGGGTCATAGCCATGTGGATCAAAAACATCTTTACTAAAACAAGTTCCTATCTGATCTATCCTTTGATATGTTACTGCATGCAACAAGAAGTCTGGATTCCTGTAATCCTTCCTGTTGCGAAGATCAGTGTTGAAGCTCTTCCCAGCTCTCTGATAAGCAAGAAACTTATTGAACTTTTCCTGCAATAAAACAAAGGGTTAAAAGCAAATATCATGTAAACATAATTGCAGAATGGAATACTGCAACAAAAAGTCGAGTTAATACGGGAAGCTGGAGTCAAAACACACAAACGATACTATTTTAATCAATATAAGATGGTCATTTAATGTGTATTTGAAGGTGCTATAGTACGTTCGACAGTGAATCTAGTTACTGGGAGGTATAATGCCTGTGATCATTGCAGATAATAGAAGAAGGCCGCCCAGATTTCAATAACCCCTTTTCACACATATACTGTCGAATGCAATTTTTGTTCCAGTTCTAGTTCAAGCTCCAGCATGCAGAAACATCTACCAGTCAAAATTTTCGAGTAATAAAAAGGAAAAAAGCACAACAGGAACACTTACTTGCAGCTCCTCCGAGCACAGAAATTCCGGAGGCGGGGGCAAGAGCTTCGACAAGAGCTCAACCTCTCTCTGCAATTCCGTGGAATCCGCAGCAGGCTCGTTTCTTTGGCCCCCTTCGATCTCGTGGGTAGAGTGCATCACCCCCAGGTCTTCCTCTTTCGGCTGCTCTTGCAAACCAGCAGCAGGAGGCGATGTACCCTGAGGAGCACCAACAGCTTGAGCTTGAGCAGAACCTACAATCCGAGGAGGAGTTTTATCCAGAGAATGCCCTACAATGTGGATCAAACAGAAAACGGTTCAAAGACGTCACCTTTATCGAAGGAGAAGTGATGAGTGATAACAAATCACATACCAAGTTCAAGCTCTGCTCCCACCACAACCCTTCCAGAACCCTCAATCTCCATATCCTGCAACCACGCAATCACAACCAATCTTCACAAAATTCCCAAAATTTTCAAACCCCTCAAAAAAACTGGGAATTGACAAACACAAATATGCCCAAATTTTCATCTTTTTCGGGTCCCAAACGCAGTGGAATAAAGTAAGAGAACTTTTTTATAAAAAAAAAAAAAACCCTAAACCTCGGCTTCAGGAGACATGGCGGACTCGTCCTGGCCGTAATCGACAATCCCGAGTGCCCCCCCTTTTACCGCCTTGCGAGCTTCAACCCCATTGGGGAGGGGGTTGGGAGAGGAAACCGGCGGCGTCAGAGTCTGAGACATCGCCGGGGACGGAAGGCTGGGGGTGTTGAGAAGCGGAGCAGGGTCCTCTGCCGGCGCAGACGGGGAAGCCGACGCGTCATCGAGTTCGTCTTCGTCGTCGTCGTACATGGATAGGAGGTCCACCGCCTTCCTCGTCGACGACGCCATTGGCAAAGCTCCGTCGGAGGGTCGATATCTCCTTCGCCAACGCAACATTCACCAAACCTAGTCATGAAATATAAACCTAGTCAATAGCCGTGGCAGCCGAGCCGAGCCGAAACGAGCGGAGCTGAGCTCATTTTTGGCCGACCAAGCTCGA
>JAVDBV010000462.1:0-11517 GCA_032619315.1 Piper longum
GGTTCAAGTAGATTTTCAAGAAAGAGTTGAGACTCCATTTTCTTATTCTTCTCTTCCGCTTTCCCTATAAACTATCTTATTACACTCTTAAGCATTGAAACTAGGGCTATTGCAACCAAAATTAATAAATTTTAGCCTTCTTCACTAAAAATTCACAACTTATGCGTTAACATTGGCAATACTAAATTGGTGTTGAATTTACGTTGATTGGCAATTGAATAGCATGAATAGTTTTTCCCTCTATTTACTTAATGTTGTGAGGTGTTCACATCAGCTTTTTGAGTTATTTCAGTACAATATTATTTCATGTTGTTTCATGATGCAAGTTATTTTGCAGCACAATTTTCATTGCCAACCACTCAAAAATCCCAACATTAACATTTTCAATGTTGGCTTTCAGACTTCCAATATTGGATTTTACTAATGTTGATGAGCTTTTTTTTTATATTGATGTGTGTGATTGCATTTCTCAATTTTCCATTTCTTCTATTTTATAAAAATACAAAAAAATCATAAAAATCAAAGCATAAAATTCTAAAAATAAATACGAACTTTTACTCTTTTTCATGTTTTATAATTTTAATATATAAATCATTGACAATAATAAACAAAACATTGCTTATGGTACATTGTGAAATTCTAAGAGGACAAACTCAGGCGTTGAATTTGAGCCAAATTGGAGGGGGGAAAGGACATGATTGCAAGTACCTTCAACGGCTAACATTAACATTATAAAAAACTATGGCTCTTGCCAACGACAAACCATGAAGGATACTTAAAGGTTATCATGGGTCGTGAGGGAAAATATACTCCACAAAATAATCTTGAAAATCATGGGAAAATATCTCTAATGTTCATATGCTCATAGCAGTATAATCCATGGACAATATTACCATAAACATATGTATATTTGATCCATGGAAATGATGGGAGTGGAGGTGCTAGGGTTTTAGGGAGAGAGAGGATGGAGGGAATGAGAAGACTCAGAGATTGGATATTCTGGTGCTGCAGAAGGGATTTTGGTATTCAACCACCTTGCTTTGGTCAATTTTAGACGGCCATTTCATTTCATTTATCTATAAACATAGTTCAAAAATTATTTCATAAGCAATATGTCATCTCCTATAGAGGATATATTAAATTCATAATTAATTAGATATGTTTTATAAATGAGTATCATAAATAAATATATCCCAGATGTTCAATCATTTAATGACCAAAGTTATTCTTTGATAGATAATCTATATGAATTAGATTCAATAGAATTTGATCAATCTTTTGTTTTTGTCGTTAGGGTTGAGAATATAACTAAAAATTCGTGAGATTTGAAATCTTGATTGATAGCCGTAAGGTAGAGATAACTCGGGATTACAGTTGAGTTAGATTTGACATCTGTCAATGGACCATTATGCTTATTAAGCCTATGTATACCTTATATATATTGTCTTTGTAAAATTTAGTTTTTCATCCTCCAATATCCTTTGAGCGGTTTTTGAGGATGAGCTTTGCAATCCGTAAAATACTTATTACTTCAACACTGATATATCGGCAAGTGGCTATGGCCTCGGGACCAATGTCAATGCTTTGTTGTTGGGAAACCAATTTCCTAATTAGTTATAAAGATTTTCCAAAAAGACTTTTTTTTTTGTCCAAGTACATTTTCAAGAAAGAGTTGAGACTCCATTTTCTTATTCTTCTCTTGCATATTTCTCTAAACTTTCTTATCATACTCAACTATTGAAACTAGGCCATTGCAACCAAAAGTAATAAATTTTAACCATCTTCCACTAAAAATCAACAAAATGTGCCTTAGCATTGACAATGCCAAATTTGGTGCTAACTTTAGGTCAACTAGCCTCCATATACTTGTTGTAATGAGGTGTTCACATTAGCATTGAGTTATCTCAACACAAAAATTGTGTATCACCTTAATTTGGCCCAAAGAACGGACCGAATTTTGATGTTATAATTTGAAAAGCTATTCGTTGGACTACCAGTGAAGAAGCTTTACACAATCGGATCTCAAACCTCAAGGAAGTTTAAGATGGTAACCTTATAGTGCTTACATACATAATGCGTGCTGATCATACTACCGTAAGAAGGCTTCTACTCTTGAGGGTCCTAATATGAGTGCTCCAAGTTACAAGAGAGACAAAACCTTCTCTACAACTAAGAGGATTACTTTACACATGCAATAATCTCTCTGAACTACACGGATGCAACACCTCCAATACAACTAAGAGGTTGAACTTTTCATACATATTCCAATTCTTATATTTAGTTTCAAACTTTGAGTTAGATAACTTATTCTTAAATTATGCTGATTTTGTAGTAAGGTAAGCATGGGGTCGTAATTACCTGCTCCACACACACTTCAAATAGGAATTAAATACACAAGACATCATGGCGTGCTAGGTATCTTACCCTACCACTCGCTCTCCACGTGGACCCTTCAAGTGGTATGAATAGTAAGTTCCTCTAGTCTATGTTCCTCTATAACACACACACATTTGTATTCAAGTACGTTTCACGTACCTAACTTACTCATCGCCATGTTTCAGGACTTTAAAATTTACATACCCTACAAACAACCGTTTAAGTGCCATAAAGTTAACACCCTACATGACAATAATGAATAAACCAACAAGGCACACATCATAGGCAACATGTCCATCACAACATACAGGATTTAGGGAACTCACCCACATAAATTACATAATCCATAGCTCCCAAAATATATAAGTCCAAAAATTCTGAAATACATGTCATATAACCCAATACATAGATCCGATCCAATACTTAGCAAGATGCATACACATCATACCATCCCTCGCCATGAGCCTTTCGAATTGTACACTTCCGTCCGTCATAGACATGAACACATACCTACATACATATTGGGAAACATTCAATTGATTAATAGTCCAAAAATAACTACTGATACATAATATTGATGGATGACTATCTTAATACTCACGAGAATTCGTAAAACTTTTAGAATACATAACAAGGCTCAATGCTTAGGTAGACATGATTGAATATCATAAAAAATACTAGATCACTCAACAGTTTCATATTTACATACATATATACTCACCCTTACACCCTCACATCCTCTATATATCGCTTGCCATGGTACTTAGGTGGTTTGGAACAATGGTAGTGCCATGATTTTGAAAAATGCGCTATATTCACAGTACCATACTTACATTCCTCTACTTAAGGGTATAATTCGTATCTACCTATACCGATCACTCCCATATTCATGAAATTCATAAAATTTTGTATATACTTATAAAGTAGGCTTAGGTAGGGGCTTATATCATGAGTTTGCTGAACCTTCCAGTTCAAAAACTATTAAGGGATCTCATCCTTGAAGTTTTATTAAATTGCAGAAAAATTAAACTAAAAGACCCAGTATGAGAGGGATTTGATAAAACGCCACTAATGCCATCTTACTTCTAAAACTCGGTGAAAACCTCATCTCATGGAGCCAGATAAAGATGAAGTAAAAGAGTCCTATGGACTTGGATAAGTCAAGCTCATCATCCTAAGTTGACAAACTCACTTCGCTTACACTAGTAAGGAGATGAAACCCATAATTAAATCTCATTTAGTAACCTTACTTAACTTAATTATCTTACTTAATGAAGTGTTAAATCTCATTTAGTAACCTTAATTAGTGTTTGGTGTTGCAAGTATCCTTAGTTAAAAGTCTCATACCTAGGGTTTCGTCAAACAGTCAAACAGACTTAACTGGGCCACTTTTTTGACAGGCCAAACAATGTCTAAATGGGCTCAAATTTAGACTAATGGGCCCCACATTCTCAAGAGTTGGTGCCAAAATTACCATGTTCTGGCCCATGGGCCAACATGGTAAACAAGGCCTATTAAGGTCAGGCTAAGTTGCTAGGAACAGTGATCTTGGCCGCGCTCCAATTTAACTATATGTCGTTCATAGGCATGGAGACTTCTAATGGGCCTGAGTAAGTGGGAAGTGATATCCAACACAGTGTAGTAAGCTTTGAGGTCCAAACTCTAAATATTTGGGCTTAAGTGGACTCGAAAATGGAAGGTATTACCTAGGTTATTTCTAGAGCTAGGTGGACTTATTAGGATTTCGAAAATTCTAACGAAAGATCAACTAAGTCAAATGCTCCCAAAGTTTGATGTAGTGTTATAGGGTCACAAACTAAAATGTGGAACAAAATTCATACAATTTCATCTCCATTTTTCTAGGTTTTACAATTTTAAATGCAAAGTTAGGAAACTAGGGTTTCACCCTGTTTTCCTCTACACTCTGGAAAACTAATCAAACTAATCACCTAAATGATTTCTAAATTAAACCAAAGCTTACGGGTTTCTATTAGACAATTAGTAAGAATAAAAATAATTTTTATATTTTATTAACCTCTTTTAATTAGCTCATAATGAACCAAAAACTTAGAGCACATATAGACATCACAGTATATGAGTAAAACCCAGCTCCGAATTAAGGTTTTACCTGCTTATATCTTTACCCGGTTCGGGCTAATTCGAATCAGTTCGAGTGAGCTCGAGCCAGACTACTTTTCAGATCATTAGTGTGAGGTTCAGATGGCCATATGAGCATGTTATGGTGGTTGAGTATGCCTGACATGCAGATGATAGCTTGAGATAGACTAGAGCAAAGCATGAGTTATCATTGTTTACACGAGGTATACAGATAATTTTTATGAGTTAGCCAAGGTTGTAGGCCTAGATATAGGCTGTTGTAGTCTTTAGTATCAGTTTGGAATTTTTAGGGCATCTCATTTGCATGCATCATCGAGATTTTTAATCATTGGATTGTGCTCATGTGGGCCCAATTTGATTGAGTCATAGGTTTTTACCCGATTGAGTTGAGGATTCAAGGCCCATTAGGCCTTCTTGTCTTGATCCCCACCTATCGAATCACTGTTTGGACTCGAGTCAGTTTTGACTTTAGACGGTCTTGATCATAGCTTTCCATCCATATACATATTTCATCTACATAAATGTGGGCCCCACTAGGCCACAAGATGTCGAATGTTCAAATCGTGCCATGTGGCAAGATATGAGCTGTCCATGTTAGCCCTAGCTTCACCATGCTATTTTTAAGATTTCCCACAATTGTTAGAGTTTACCCCCTAGCACCGCTACCACTTTGGCTCGCTGCTAGTGAGTTTCTAGCTTGCCCCTAGCCACTGGACCGACACCCCCAGAACCACCTTGTGATAGGGTTTCCATTTGTACCACTCACGACAACCAACACTGCCGCACTCGCCACCAACGATGGAGTTTTTGCATCCGTCAGACTTGTATACCCCCGTTCGTGTTCACTTGCCCGTGTCGCGTCCACCAGCCCCAGTCCTGTTCACCCGTCATGTCCACCTACTTGCCAGTGTCTATGTCCGTGTATGTGTCTAGCAATCCAGACCAGCCCAACCAACCCAGCCCACCAATTTATTTGAACTAGACCAAGTTAACCTGGCCGACCCAGTTGGGTTCAGTGAGTTAACCCGGTTCAGCTCATTTTCGACTGTTTTTCAATCGTTTTCAGTAATTTGAGAGCCCCTACATTAGTTTAAATACATATTTACATTATTTAGCATATTTTGATGCTATGATTGATTTTATTTATTTATTTATTCTTTATTATTTATTCTTTTTATTTAAATGTTTGTCTTATATGATGAGTGCTTATGTGATGATTTATTATTATTATTGATATATTTACTTATTAATATTAATCTTATTCATGTTTATTAAATTTATATATATATATAATTAATTATTTGTTTGTTTTATATATGTTATTATTTATTTGTATATAATTTTGTATTTTGAATTGAATAACTATGTTGAATATGATATTATTATTACTCATGATTAATTAAAATAAACTAATTATTTATTAATTAATTAATTTAATGATTATGTATTTATTTATTTAATTATTTATATGTTTACTAATACTAGTATATGTGATATTAACATGTGTTTAGCCGTGTATTTATGTACTATAGGTTATTATTATTTTATGATTAGAGTATTAATTATTTTAATATATTTATTATTTATCTATTTATTCATGAGTGTATCTATTTATTTATTTAATATTTGTTATTAGTTCCTTTATTATGTCCCAATTTGCATGCTATATGTTTAGTTGTAGGTTTATTTAGTGGTCTTCTTTACTAGAATGTACTGATGATGTGAGCACACACCATGACCATGCATCATGTTGAGATGCCAGTAATTTACTTAGGAGTGGACATTGATATAGGTTTCGAAGTCCAAGCTCGCCGTAGGGGAGACGTCACGATTGGAGGTTGGACCACAGGTCCGTTAGGACTCTTCTCACTTTTTATCGCTATACTCTATCGCTAATTTGTTTTCCAGATGCATGAAGTGTTAAGTAGCTATTTTATCTAACCCCACTTAACACGGGTCATTTAGATGTATTTTACTTCCGTGATTAATTACTTTCCATTCCTAAGTGATCTTCACAACTCCACCTTTGAGTTCCACAAACTCAAAGAAGTGTGGAGTTTATAGGTGATGCACTGCAGTGCATGCCTAGACTTATGGTTTTGAAGGGTACTGAAGGCGTATGCCTGAGAGTACTCAGTCTCTATACTCAGGGCCAGGAGTGATATTGAGTATGTAGAGGGCAAAAGGAAAAGAAATTAATGTTCCCGCACAAAGGATAATTTTTTGAAGTTGACAAAGCTTGGGATGAGATAGAATAGGAATGTTATCATGTGAGGTCGACAACTCCTAATTAACACCCCTATGAGAGATTCTGTGACGGAGTATATAAATATTTTCACTTAACAGGAGGATCACCTCTACTATGTCAGTTTGACTATTAGTTATTTCTAGACCAGCAACAGTCGTTACTGACGTTGTTCCTAATATATATGTAGGTTTTGTGATTCTGAGTCTGCTTTGATGGGAGGATAGATAAACACTACACATATTTGAGCTCAATGCAGTTATTTTCTTTTTTATTTTACTTATATTTGCTGTATTTTTGACGCGTATCTAGTGATGTCTTCATTCTCTTGACACCAAACTAGATATTTCGATCTATATTATTGATCGAGTCCTATAGACTAGTTGCTTTAAACATGACTCAACTCGATCACGACATTTCCAATCCACTTCTTAGGTGAACCAAAATATGGGTTTCACAGTTTTGGTATCAAAGCCATGTCTTAGTCAATTGAGATAGAAGATTTTTGTTTTGAGTCAAGTGCGTGGAACTATCCTTAGCCAAGATGACAAGTATTTCCTTTATTGTTTGGAATTTTAGATGTTCTACTCAGTCAGATGTGAAGGGTAGTTGCTTTAGTGCTAATGGTCAGAGAAGTTATGAGATGGATATGAGATCATGATTTCAATAAATGCCAGCATGGATCTCATTGAAATGTCCTGATAAACTTAGAGACACGCCTTTCCTTTTTATGTGCTATAGATTTGGCCAACTAAGAGTGTCCACATGTTTAGTTACTTGAGGTTGAATTGGACGGTGATCGGGAGTACCTAGAATTTTGGTGAACACATTGGAGCACTGGCCCGTGTTTCACATGTCACCACTTGAGTCCTCCCTTGGGACATGGTGTGCATTGCAAGACAGAGTTATAAGAGATAACACAAGTAGGGAGCTTGGAGTATGGAGATACTCACGTAGTTACATGACACGTGAGCAAAGGCCAATGAGTGTCTTTAGTAGATCCATTAGACATAGACCAAGGTCTACCTTGGAGAACTTAAACATTTGGATAGATTATTGTGGGCGGAGGATGTGGCTATGCTAGCAGATCCACTTAAGCACTTGGAGCACAGATTAGAGTTTGGGGTAGATGAATTGGATGAACCACTTCTAGGAGATAACAATGGATGAAGATGAGTAGCGAGGTGGATCTACTATCCCACGGACATTTCACTACCTCCCCTTCTTCCACTCGGGTATGTTTGTCCCAACAGTATTGTTGGTTACTCTTCACCAGACAAAGACATGAACACAATGAGGCTAAGCGAGATTACCTTTAACATGGATTTAGATTGTTGATCGGATTTCACTCGATCTGTGAGGGGCAGATGAGTGATTGTTATTGAGAACTAGTTAGCATTTATAGGGGTATTCACCCTAGATTGCAAAATATAAGTGTAGGCTCAGCATTTGAAAACCATCATATGTGTCACCACTATGATCCAGACCCTATAGGAGGACAACTACTTGAGTTAGCTTTGCACAGAAACTACATGTCATAATATTCAGAGCAGAGTTGGGTCAGTGATTGAAGATAAGATATAGCTACGGTAACATGCATAGGAAAGTTAGGCCCACTAAGATTGTTTTGTAGAAATGACATATGATTGACTTCACCAGCCATCTTGCATACCATCGCTTTGACTTGACATCCTTAGGTCGGATGTGTATTGGAAGATAGTGTTAGTGACAATCTTATAGCATCATTAAACAGTGTTAGTGACAGTCTCATAGGGATGAAAAATGGAAAGAGTCAGAGAACAGGGTAGTATGACCTCCAAATTGGACGGTTATAGTGGTCATATTGTTCAATCATCATCACAGTAGACGTATGGGTTATAGCCACGGTATATAGATCAGAGGATTAGTAGAATGTCAGACATGCAGTGTGACTTTAGCTTGCAAGAGGAGTCCACCCCATATTAGAGCCTTTGGTTTAGATGGTGGATTTAGTGTGGGAGCATCCTTTAGAGAGACAATGATTTCCTTGTGCTTCGCTGGCATGACTAGGTCTTACCTTGAGATGTAGAATTTAGTCTTTACACTGAGTATAGGAGGTACCTTCATGGTAGTGTTTAGGAATTACAGTGCGGGTAACAGATATCAGACTAGTTTGGAGAAGATAACTTTACCCAAGCTTGGGAGCGACACAAATAGGGACTTCATTTAGACCAGACTATGCAAACAAGATAGAGGGATACTAGTGCATGCTCATCTTAACTGATAACTTTGTTTGAGAGTTTACCACAACGGTAGTAGTCATGTGAGTCAAGATTAATGCTAGAAATCAGTATAGGGCAGCAAATCACACATCACTAAAAAGAGGATGAGACACTCAAACCTCACTATGAGTCCTCGTAGACTCGAGGAGAGATAGTAATTCTTTGGGTCGTTTAAACCCTATCCGTTTAGAAGTGTGTGACTAGTACGGTATCAAAAAATAGATGCTTATGGTTAGTTGATTGAACTAGAGTCACTTAGGAGTTGTCTCTTAGACTCGTCATTGATTGGATGTTCCACAGGTTGGCCACCTGTGGCAGAGTCTAATCATGATGATCTTGGAGACATGTCCATGGACCTACCCATATTTTTTAGTCACTCAATATCCTATTTAGAATTTCACTACCCCATTGTCACTCAAACAAAGGCCCTCATTACATACACAGTAGGATTTTCTCAGCTTAGTGCACTCTCCTAGCACACTCGATGTCAGACCACGTGAGGCTGAGACACCTCATAGTTAGAGTCCAGAGTATTGTGACCAAATTTCCACAAGAGATCAAATCTCTTTTCATATGACTAGAGATGTCAGACAAACTCAAGCATTTTCACACTAAGCGTTCGAGATATATCAGTCCTACCATCATTTTACTAGATGGTTGAGATGAGCATACATTGACCAGTGCACATGCCACAAATCAGATGCAGATCCTACAGTTCCATGTGAAGTATATTTTCATACTCCTTGAGACATGTTGTACATATGCAGGTGTTATCGCCTCTATTCCATCACAAAGAGCCCTCTTCAGCAGCAATTAATGATCATATAGATAGCTACAAGAGTCATAGCACACACTAGAGTTATAGCAGCTGTCCTTGTTCCATTATAAAAAAAAGGAGATACTTGATTTGGGACCTAGTTGGCTAGGACTCGTTGAGCGGTCCAGTTCCTCTTACAAGGACACTAGAGAGATGGACCGATATTGGCAACAATGAACCATACAACCCATTAGCATATACCATTATTTGGTACTAGAGTCCACCATATGCTAGTAGGGTGTGCATGGCACCCTAGTATAGCTGTAGGACCTGGAGCAGAGTGCCCTAAGGGTACACCTAGTTGACGTATCACATTGATGAGGATCAAGGAGACATGGATAGATATTAGGCTGCAAACCTTGCATTGAGATAGTTTTTCCTGATGTTGTTCAGACTAATACCCTGCAATACTCTAGAGTAGCTATTCGACTACCCAATAGACCCTTAGGGGTGAGCTTATGTTTTTCACGCCGAGGTCATTGCATTTCAGCCCCCATAGTTTGCAATGACCCTAGGAGCTAGTCGAGCTAGATGATTTGAGTAAGCATGGTTAGTCCAGCGAGGCGATTCAAGCATGCATGGTCCTTCTGGCGTTACGATTCGAGCATGTATGGTCAGTTCAAAAAGATGATTCCAACATGCATGACATGCTTTACCAGATGATTTGATCATATGTAGTCCGTATAGCCAAATTCATAAGGAGCTAGTGAGCTTTGCTAGAGTTCCAACTTCATGTTGGTCCGTTTGGGCAGTGTGTAGCTAGCTTTCGAGGGAAAGTTACCAGTTTGTCAGCAAGACAACACCTTCAATTGATTCCTTCAATGGTAGTTGATGTGAGAAATTACGAGTGAATTTTTATAATGAGGAAAGGTTGTAAAATCCAGCTTCGGGTTAGGGTTTTATCCGCTTGTATTTATATCCGGTTAGGGCCAGTTCAAGTCAGTTTGAGTGAGCTCGAGTGAGCTCGAGCCATACTAATTTTCAGATCATTAGTATGGGGCCTAGATGGCTCTATGAGCATGTTATGGTGGCTGAGTAAGCCTGACATCCAGATGATAGCTTGAGAAGGAAACAACAGAACATGATTTATCATTGTATAGATGAGGTATACATATGATTTTTAATGGTTAGGGTTGTAAGCCTAGAATTAGACCGTTGCCGTGCTTAGTATCCGTTAGGGATTTTCAGGGTATCTCATTTTCTTGCATCATAGGGATTTTGGATCACCGGATTATACCACAGTGGGCCCAACTTGATTGAGTCATAGGTTTTTACCCGATTGAGTTGAGGATTTGAGGCTCATTAAGCCTTATTGTCTCGTTTCTCACCTATAAAGCCATTTTTAGGACTTGGGTCAATTTTGACTTTGGACATCGATCGGAACTTTCGTCCATATACATATTATATATACCCATAGGTGGGCCATCTAGGCTACGAATTATTGGACGTCCAAATCGTGCCATGTGGCAAGATTTGAGCCATCCAAGTCAGCCCTAGCTTCACCATGTTATTTTCGAAAGATTTCACACAATTTTCATAGTATATACCCTTAGCACTACCACCATTTTGGCTCACCGCCAACTAGTCTTTGGCTCACCCTCGGCCTCCAGATTGGCACCTCCAGAACCACATCGTGATAGGCTTTCCATTCATACAACCCATGACCACCGGTGCCGCCGCAATCATCACCAACGAGAAAG
>JAVDBV010000472.1:0-12655 GCA_032619315.1 Piper longum
ATCTCGTAATTAAAAAAAGAAGGCCCAAAATTTGGCTCACTCTTCCATTGGTCTCTTGCCCAAGCTCTGGCCCTCGCCGCCGGCCGTTTCTCCGGCGGCTTCGGCCACCGGCCGTTTTTCCGCCGATTCGCCATTGATTTTTGTGGCATGAAATGTCTTCTCATTTACTCCGTTGCTTCACTTTGAGGTTGTTTTGAGTTGTTGGTGTGAGTTGTGCAGTTTCTTTGGGGTTTGGAGTGCAATGCCTGATCGAAGGTCGTGATTTTAGGGTAAAACTGAATCTTTGGTGAGTTGGTGGGTGTGCTGGGAGGAGGGTGGGAATGTGCCCGATCTGTTGCATTTGGGGTGTTTGATCTATGGAATTTGAAGTTTGGGGGGATTTGTGGTTTTTTTTTTTTGTTTGTTTTGTTTTAGGTTGTTTTTGTTTGCTTTGGTTGTTTGAATCTGGCATTGGTGATGTCTAGATCTAAGAGATTGGTGTTTTCACAATGATGATGGAATGTCGTTGTACATTTTTTGTTGTAGAAATTGAATTGGGTTTCTGGTTTTTATTATTATTATTATTATTATTATTATTATTGTTATTATTATTATTGGTTGTGACTTGGAATTTGTAATCTTTTATTGATGATGGAATGAAGCTGTAGATGTTTTGAAAAATCTTTTATTGTTCTTCTCTCCCCCCCTTAAAATTAGAAGTGGGCCAGTGTCTATTTATCATTCTGTTTTGTTAATTGGAATCTCCCAGTGGGCCTTCTGTTTCTTTATTTTTTTTATGGCAGATTGTGAGAATGGGCGTTTAAGTGGAAAATGATGATGTCCTTTCCTAATCTATATAGGGAAACTAGTTGTACTTGTATATATGCATTCACAGATTCTGAATTTTTTTTCTGAAATGGTTTCAATGGAAAAACTCTGCTATGCTAATTTATATGTCAGTAGTTTTTATTTTCAGTATTTTTAAAATTTAGTTTCTCGCATATGCGTGAATCAAACTCTATTGCAGCATTGTATCATGTGAGTGATAAGGATCGGGAGAGATGGGTATTTTGCATTTTTTTCTATTTCATCACAAAAAAATTGTGTTTTATAGTTTTGCTATCTTATTATTATGATGCTTGCTTCATAGTGTAATGGTGAGAGTGATGTCTAATCTATATGTACGAACATTTGGAGAAATAAATGTTTGTAGTTTCAATTTTATAGCCTAATCACTGTTGGTAATATGCATAGCTGGATTTGTAATATTATGAACTCATAATTGGTGGCATACGAGCCTTTTTATTTGTGTGAAAGCCTTTTATCGAATTTGTAGATCCAAAGTATTGTATCCACAATAATTGGCTTTCAGAGGATTTCACATTTCTGACTGGCTTTCAGAAATCTATTGGTTGTTGTGATTTTACATTGGATTTCAATTTTTTTATGTTATCATTGCATTCCACACTTTTTATAAATATATTGAAAAAATTCAAATTTTGACCAGCTCTAACTGACATTGCTTGGCATGGGTTGCCTATTTTATTCATTGGTGTACATTTTTTAAATATTTTTATTCTTGGAGAATGACTTTTCAAATTTATAGGTTGTTGTAATCCATTGTGTGGGTCATTAATTTAAATGTGAAAAAGAGACAATTGATGAAATAAAAACTCTCTTTCTTGGATAAGGTGTTGATGACCATAGTAGCTCGAGATTTTGGATTCAAATTTTTTTCCATGTTCAAGCTTATGTATTTGTTCAATTTCATTATGTTTTCCTTCTGATGGAGTCAAAAAATCTCTGTTTATAGATTCTGAAGATACCTTTGGAATGATGCGGATGGGATATTTTTTTTCAAAACATCAATGTATCTTAATGCATCGACGAGCCTGGTAGCACTTAAGAGTTGATTTTTTTAGGAGTTTCATCCAAGAAGCTTCATGGGCTCACGCTTCCCATCCCACCAGTTGAGCAATGGCCTCTATGTGTCAGGAAGGCCTGAGCAACCAAAGGAGCGACTACCATCCATGAGCTCAAGTGCTATGCCATACACCGGAGGAGATATAAAAAAATCTGGTGAACTTGGAAAAATGTTTGATATTCCTGTGGATGGCTCAAAATCGAGGAAATCTGGTCCTATAACAGGTCCTTCTAGGACTGGGTCTTTTGGAGGTGCTGCTTCATATTCAGGTCCCATCAATTCTGGTTCTCGCTCCACTTATTCTACATCTGGTCCTGTTACATCCGGGACTCCTATTGTCACTGGAGGATCAAGTAGACAGAAATCAAATTCAGGCCCTCTCAACAAGCCTGGAGATTCAGCTAATAAGAAGTCATCTGGCCCCCAATCTGGTGGGGTTACTCCAGTTGGACGTCAAAACTCTGGTCCTCTTACTCCAATACTTCCTACCACTGGGCTGATTACATCTGGCCCCATTACCTCAGGACGACTCAATTCATCAGGAGCCTCACGGAAGGTCTCAGGTCCATTGGATTCCACTGGTTCTATGAAGTTGCACGCTGTTTCCATGGCTCACAATCAGGCCATCACTAGCCTAGGCAAGGATGAGGATTATTCCTTCAGAAAGAGCTTTCCAAAGTTTGTAATGTGGCTAACGATTTTGCTATTTCTTATGGGCTTCATTGCCGGCGGGTTTATTATTGCAGCTGTTCGCAATGCTATTCTTCTTATTGTGGTTATTGTGTTGTTTGGCACTGTGGCTGCTGTGTTCACATGGAACACTTGCTGTGGAAAAAAGGCTGTTACTGGCTTCATTGCTCGCTATCCGGATGCTGAACTTAGAAGTGCAAAAGATGGACAATATGTAAAAGTCTCTGGGGTATGTGACTTTAATGCATTTGAGTTCCGAGTCTCAATTCTTATCACTTATACCACCTATTTGAATGAATTTTTCCTAATGACTAATGTTCATTGACGTAAAGGACATTGTTTGTAGCTTCTGTTATACCCATTTTTTTATTATTTAGGTGGTTGCTATTCTTGTAGGTGGTCACGTGTGGAAATGTACCTCTTGAGTCCTCCTACCAGAGAATCCCTCGATGTGTGTATACCTCTACAAGCTTGTATGAATGTAGAGGTTGGGATTCAAAAGCTGCCAATGCCACACATCGACGGTTCACTTGGGGACTGAGATCTATGGAGGTTGATACAAGGCTTGCCTTCTTTACAGCGCCTCATCTAAAGCTTTTCTTAATAAATATTGTGTCTGATTTTACTTTTATCTGCTCCAGAGTATGAAGGATAATGGTAACAGGATCTTATAGTCTCTGCTTTAATTTAGATAACATCGCAATGATTTTAAAATTATAAATACTGATGCTAAAAGACGATCTAATTTTGACATTGAGTTGAATAAGAAGTCTAACACTGTCCTACAATTAATAAGAAAAGAATATTCGTATCTTTGTTTTGTGTTTAATTCCAAAATTGTCAATTGGCTAATTGATGGTTCTTGATCTATGGTATTTAGTTAATAATTTGCTAATGGGCATAAATGTTGCAGAGGCATGTTGTTGACTTTTACATCTCTGATTTCAAATCCGGGTTACGAGCTCTGGTGAAAACTGGTTGTGGTGCTAGAGTGACACCATATGTTGACGAGTCTGTTGTTGTAGACATCAATCAAACCAATAAGGATATGTCTCCTGAATTTCTTAGGTGGTTGACAGAGCGAAACCTTTCAAGTGACGATCGTGTCATGCGTTTGAAGGAGGGGTAATTATATAACAATTTTCCTATTTCCTCCATTCAAGATTCCTTGGTTGCAAAGTTTTTTAACCCTTGACAGACTTCCATGTTACTCATGATTATACTTGTAATTGCTTGTAGGTATGTCAAAGAAGGGAGCACTGTAAGTGTTATGGGAGTTGTGCAGAGGTACGATAACATTCTTATGATAGTTCCTCCACCTGAACCTCTCTCGACAGGGTGTCAATGGGCTAAGTGTTTTCTACCTGCAGTCCTTGAAGGCATTGTTCTAAGATGCGAAGACACATCTAATATAGACGTCATACCAGTTTAGGTCAAGTTCGAGAATGCTAGAAAAATACATGGTTCGGACATTTTTTTCTTGGGATGCAAGAGCATATATTTTGGAGGTGGTACCCCCGATGGTTTGCTAGTTTGGATGTATAGCTTCTTTTTGTTTGTGCTTCATTATTTAGATTGAAATATTTCGTAATTGAAATTGCTATTGGTTTACATAGTTAACATGGTGTTCTATGCTTGGAAGATGAAAAGAGGGGATAACTGATGTTTATTCTTTTTGGTATTTGTTTAACGTGCCGGCTGCGTGAGTATGGATGGTTGGTAGTATCAGAAACACTTGGTCTCCAACTATTATGAGTCCGTTATGAGAATTTTATTGTATCATGGATTGATTTCTCACGTTCATCTAAATAAATGCGACACATTGGTGTCTTTAATATGTTAGCCCGACTCTTGAGGCTCTTTGATTTGGAAATTTTATTTTATTTATTTATTTAATTTTCTTGCTGATTAAAGTTGATATGCTGTCTCTTATGTCACAATTGGCAACAAGAGAAGTTAAAGGCGCTTATGTTCTAATCTTTTATGATGATGTTAACATAAATAAGCCACCAAAAAAAAAAACCAGATAAAAAACTACAGAAGAAATGAAGAAGGGTTGAGATATGAATTAATACAAAAATGCTTGTCCTTTTTATGGTCAAGTTGCAAACCGAGCGCTTTTCCACGTGAGTTACACCCCGTCCTTTCTTTTTCTTTTTCGTGGTTTTATTTTATGTTATCCTTGGCTTGTTTTAATTTAATTTTGACACTTCATATAAAAACTGTATTTTTACAAAATATAACTAAAATAATAGGAGAACAAGCTTTATAATGCAAATTTAAAATCTTAATGCATAACTATTTTATTTTTGGATGTGATATTTAGACACATTAATATTGCCCTCAATTTGAATTTGCATTGGAATGTTTAACTTGAACTTAATTATAAACGAGTCAATTGAAACTCGGCACCACTCGGCCAAGTAAGGGGCGATTTGATAAGTTGATCTATATATAAAGTAGATTATGGGGCTAAACATGATTTTCCAATAATATTTATTTTTAAAAAAATAAAATTTTTAATTCATTTCATTCCTTGGTTGCCTCTTTGAACTCGTCTTATATATTCTAATCTACAATAAAAAAAAAGCTTGGGTTGTTTTAATTACCATCTTTATATTGTTTTGAATGGAAGGCTAGATTTAAAATATTTACACTAATTTTTTTTTACTGCAAATAAAAAAAATCATGACTTTAACATAAGATTTTAAATGCATGACTTTTTATCTTTTTTAATATAATATCTTAATTTTTAGGCAAAATTTTATTATAAATCATAGTAACAAGGACTGTATGTAAACAATATATACTAAACTAGCTAGAGCTCGCCTCGGTTTTGCATAAATTTGATAGTTTGGACTCCATCTCAAACACAAACTATTTCAGTAATAATAATAATTCTAGAAAATGAATTAGGGTTAAAAGCGATTTTATATTTCTATTTAAATCTTGTAAATTTTTTTTTTTATAATTCTATGTCACTCCTTGCTAGCCTTGCGCTGCTCCTTCTTTCAGTCGACGACAACAAGAGCAAATATACGCCGCTCCGACGGAGACCGGATGCTACCTCAGGCAGCATCTCTGGCCTGCCTTGATCCGTCATTGCTCCTCCTCGTCGTAGGATAAGGAAAGTCGCCTCCTTTACTTTGTTGCTTCCTCGCTTCCCCCTCGGAGCCCAGGTTGTTTGATGCCTTCCTTTTATTTTTTTCCTGCTAGTGCAATTTTATCTGGTTTTGAAGTGCAATGTCATGTGGGTACATTTCGTTTTTTGGGTTTGCGTTGTGATTGCTGGGAAAAGGTGGAAGCTTTGGTCACTTGCTGGCGGTGGAAGGGTTGGAAACGGTGCTGGGTGGAAGCTGGGTGTGTCTGATCTGTAGCATTTGTGGTGTTTGATGTAGAAAGGTGGAATCTGGGCAGATTTGGGATTGTTGTTTTGATTGCTCATGTTGTGTGAATCTGAACTTTGGACTTTGGGTTGGTAGTCTAGATCTGGGAGACTGGTGGGATAAGATGACAATGGACTGCTGTTGAATGTTTTGTTTCAGAAATTCGGGAGTAGGTTAGTGGACTACTTTTTGCTGTTCTGTTCATTTCTTTTTTGTAATTAGAAGTGAACTTTTGTCTCTGAATCCTTCTGTTCGATTTCTCTTACAAGGATGAGCTAACTGTTATTGTCTTATGGTGATAGAGAAAGGATGATTGGATGGAAATGCTGAGTTTTTTTCCTGGTTATTGGTTATTGGTTATACTCAATGCTATCCTTTTTCTAAAAATATCGTCAGCCTTCTCTATGTTTACAGAAGTAAAAGTTTTCCGAACGTAAAAACTGCGGATCAGTATATCCTCTTATTTTGAGTCTTTTTATCCTTTTTCACGTGTGGGTGACTTAAACTCCTGCCTGCCTGTCTGGTCATGTGATGGCGTTTGTGTAAAGATGTGTATTTTGCATCCATTAAGTTGCAATTCGCAATCATTTGAAATTTGTGAACTTTTTATTAATTTACCGTGTAGACTCTGATGCTTGCTCTTTTTTTTTTAATATTCTTATGAATGACAGATCATCCACACATGCAAGCATTTGAAGAAAATGCTTAAATTTATGCTCATTTGTTTCATTTGCTGATATATAATCTTTATTAAGTCATAGACGGACCTGAAATTTTATTTTTTATTACATGCCTCCTGTAACTAGCTTGTCATGTTTTACATATGAAGCTCTCTTTCTTTAATTAGGTAAGTTTGTTAGATTAGTTCTATTAGCTTGCCATGTTTTCATTTGAAACTCTTTTTCTTTTATTAGGTAAGTTCTAGCTTCCCTACTTCCTTCATCCAGATTAGTAGGCTTGTTTAGGATTTGAAAATCATGTTCAACCTACTGAAATCTATGGGCTAATAAGGTTGTAAAATGGACTGCCAGATATTTTTTGCAAATGATGCTTGTTATTTAGTTTGAACCACCCTGGAATGGGTTGATTTCCGTCAACTTCCTTCAAATGATTAAATTTTTCTCATAAAATATAACTGAAGCTTGCAATGCGGGATGTTTTTTGTATGTTGCCTATGTGCATTTCTTAAACACTTCATTCTGTGAGCATTACTTCTCCAAATTTTTATTAAGTTTTTCATGATTATTATTTTCATAAATTGCATGAGTTTTCTGTCAATTGTCAACCTCGACCTGGCTTGTATGAGTTGTAGGTGACAATAATGACATGGGTTACTGAATGCAGAGTCAGGACCATTTTGTCTGTTCTTCTTCCCTCATTTCATTTGTTTTTCTTTGCATTTGATCACTTTTCTATCTTTTAGGGGTATCCTCCATCAGCTGCTTGAGTTCTAGGCTGAAAACTGTATTTGTTTCAGGCACTATATATTTATTACTTTCTGATGGCAGTTTATTTCCTTTCTGTAGATTCTGGAAGCATCTGTGGGATGATTCCGCCAGGATGATTATTCATTCATCTTTTCCAACCGTGATTTTGTCAATGTATGCTTAGCTTGGTGGCACTTACTAAATTTGAATATTGTGGGAGCTATTCAAAAAGCTTCATGGGGTCACGCTTGCATTCCCATCAGTTAAGCAATGGCTTATATGTGTCGGGAAGGCCTGAGCAGCCAAAAGAGCGACCACCTTCCATGAGCTCAAGTGCTATGCCCTACACTGGAGGAGATATAAAAAAATCTGGAGAACTTGGTAAAATGTTTGATATTTCTGTGGATGGGTCGAAATCGAGAAAATCTGGGCCCATAACAGGTCCTTCTAGGACTGGGTCATTTGGAGGTGCTGCTTCCCATTCGGGCCCCATTAATTCTGCTGCTCGGGCCAGTTATTCTACCTCTGGTCCTGTTATATCTGGAGCTGCTTCAGGGGTTACTGGAGGATCAAGTAGACAGAAATCTAATTCTGGCCCTCTCAACAAGCATGGAGATTCAGCTAAGAAATCATCTGGCCCCCAATCTGGTGGGGTCACCCCAGTTGGACGCCAAAAATCTGGTCCTCTTGCTCCAGTACTTCCTACTACCGGGCTCATAACATCAGGCCCCATAACCTCAGGACCACTCAACTCGTCAGGAGCCCCACGGAAGGTCTCAGGTCCATTAGACTCTGCTGGTTCTTTGAAGTTGCGTGGTGTTTCCATGGCTCACTATCAGGCAGTCACTAATATAAGCAAGGATGAGGATTATTCCTTCAGGAAGAGCTTCCCAAAGTTTATAATGTGGTTAACAATTCTGCTGTTTGTTATGGGCTTCATTGCTGGTGGGTTTATACTTGCAGCTGTTCGTAATGCAATTCTTCTTATTGTGGTTATCGTTCTTTTTGGCACTGTTGCTGCTGTGTTCACGTGGAACACTTGTTGTGGTAGAAAAGCTATCACAGGCTTCATTGCACGCTATCCTGATACTGAGCTTAGGACTGCAAAAGATGGGCAATATGTGAAAGTCTCTGGGGTAAGTGGTGGGAAGGCATTTCAGATCTGAGTTCCCAATAGACAACTTGGTTATCACATTTGATTGACAAGTTTTTCATGAAGCATAAATGGATGTTGCATCTTAGCTGAAGGTTTTTCTGCCTAGCGTTTGTTAATGGTTAAAATGACCAGTTTCTTGAGAGTATATTATTTCGTGTCCTTTGTAGAGGAAAATGATGGTTTTTAAAAATGTTGAATTAAGTTGTTTTTTTTTTTCAAGTTAAGTAAGAGGTTACTATTCTTGTAGGTGGTCACTTGTGGGAATGTTCCTCTTGAGTCTTCCTATCAGAGAGTCCCACGATGTGTTTACACATCCACAAGTTTGTATGAATATAGAGGCTGGGATTCAAAAGCTGCCAATGCCACACATCGACGTTTTACTTGGGGCCTTAGATCTATGGAGGTTGGTTCAAGTGTTCTCTCTTTACAGCATCTCATCTTAGGTGATTTTCAACAAGCATTGTGTCTGAGTTTACTTCTAGTATTGTATAGTGTCAAGGGGATTATATAGCCTATGTTCTAGACTTCTATTTAAGGGACATTACTGGGAACTTCCAAAATTCAAGCATCCATGCTAAAAGCACACCTTGAATTCAAAGTGAGTTGAAAATTTCTTAGACAAAAGGAGGGTTGTTGTCAGGTAAGACATCCCACCACTAAAATTTGATCATTTGCAATTTTGTACTCAATTAGATCTTACATGAGAATTATGAATTTGAGCAGCAATACGGTTTACAATAGTATGAAGTGGAGGGAAAAGATCTGAAGGCTGAGTAGGAAGAAGAAAAAGAATTATTGTATAACTAAATGCAAAGAGGATGCATGCTTTTGTTATGTGATCAATTATTAAATTGACAGTGGGCTAATTTCTGGTCTTCCGTCTACTTCAATTTTAGACAATAATAGGCTGCTAACGCATATGAATGATCCAGAGGCATGTAGTTGACTTTTACATCTCCGACTTCAACTCTGGACTGCGAGCTCTAGTGAAGGCTGGTTATGGTGCTAGAGTGACTCCACATGTTGATGAGCCTATTGTTGAAGATATTAATCAAAGCAACAAGGATATATCCCCTGAATTTCTTAGGTGGTTAGCAGAACGAAACCTTTCAAGTGATGATCGCGCGATGCGTCTGATGGAAGGGTAATCTTCAAACAACGTTGCGCTATTCTTCACTCAGGATTTCTTGGTTGCAAAGTCTCTTTGTTCCTTCAATGATCTTTCGCATTTCTTTACTGAGGAAACTGGTAACTACCTGCAGGTACATCAAAGAAGGGAGCACTGTAAGTGTAATGGGGGTGGTGCAAAGGAATGACAACATTCTAATGATAGTCCCTCCACCTGAACCTCTCTCAACCGGGTGCCAGTGGGCCAAGTGTTTTCTACCCGCAAACCTTGAAGGCATCATTCTAAGATGCGAAGACACGTCTAATATAGATGTTGTTCCAGTTTAGATGCAAGTTGGGAGTTCAAAGTGATACGTTTGAACGGTTTATGTTGTTGGGAGGTGGCCACTTTGTTAGCTTGGATGTATAGTTTTTTTTTTCTAGGTTTGCGCTTCCTTATTAAGGTTGAGGTATTCTGAAATAGAAATTGTTTGTTGACATAGTTAACTTGTTTCTGTGCTTGATGAGAAGGGGAAGGAAAAACGTAGGAGTATAAAGGTTTTTGTGCATGGGAACTTCATTTTATATATCTTATATGCACTTATCTCAACTCGGTTGGATGACTTTTTCAATTATGAAATGGTTTTTCTTACATTCAAGTGTGTCGGAGAATCCATGTAAAGTCAATTGACAAATTGTTATTGAGTGATGTTTTTTTTCATTTTCAATAATCCGCTGGTAGTCGGTATTACAGGTTACAGCACGGTTGGAACAGATTTAGTATGAGCAATCTTCTATTGCAAAATTGGTTTAAAGAGGATATTTGCATTCTCAATTTGTTCTTCTTACACTAGCAAAAGAATATTGGCATATAGGTTACTGCATGCATGCAAAATGATATGGAGTTGAAAAAATAATATGAACCGGAGGTGAGGAACCAGAGCCAGCCGCAGCACCGACCTATTAAGCATGCTAGAAGCACAACTAGATTCTTTTTCGAGGTCAGAGACCGAGCTAGTCAATTCATATCCTAGTGGGAGCAACCACCACCGGCCGGCCATAGTAGCTCTTACAGAGCCGAAGCTGGTTTAAGCATCACTAGAAGAAGCAGTTGATTAATGGGATCCAGGACCTATGAAATTTCTAGGCCTATTGGTGCAGTACCGGCGGCGACACCTATGCCCTCAAAATAAATGGGCAAAGAAGTCAGGGGCTAGCGCAGGAGCAAGGCCTGACTATCTATAAGCGTCGGGCTGAACCCTGACTATAAGAGCGTAAGGTGCTCTCGTTTTGATCCATCACCCTGACAAGTGGTGGTATCACACCCTTCTCAAAGGAACTGTACATGACACTCTCGCGTCATACGGCTCCGTTCAGGAAATGGTGGCCTCCCCTTTTCTTTGACCAACAGTCCTCAAACCCCTTGCATGTTCCTTTTCATTGGTTGATTGATAGAAGGTAGCTTTAGCTTGCCATTGATTGACGGTAGAAGCTAGTTGCCAGAAGTGATCTTCCGGGCTGGGAAGGAGCTGAAAAATGGAAGCAGCGAGCGGAGCTTGCTTCAGTGGCTCGCTTCGCGCAGGCGGCCAAAGGGAAAGGGTGTTTTCATGTCCCACCATAGTGCCCCCGGTTTGTCGTGATTTCCTATTGATGAACAAGAAAGGAAAATAGGATTGATTTGAGAACTCAACCCTTTTGACCTTAGTCTCAGCCAATCAACAAGGCCAAATCTTAAGATTTTTACCTATGCTGCTCAAATGAAGATGGACATTCCAGATGCCGCAAAGGAGTTATTGAGTTTATCTCATATTATATTTGGATGAAATTGGTGACTTGTATATAAACTAATAGGAAGCCTTATTTCTTAAACTAGTTTTTGAATTAAAAAAGGTCCGCAAAACTTGTTGCAAGTTATTTTTTGGGGCCCATTGGGCCTAATAATTATATCAGAGCCTGGTTGGTTTAAGTGTTGCCTTGATTTGCTTCATGATATATTGGCCAATCCGAGTTGGAGTCTCCTAGAACTTTACTATAATATGTGGACTCAGTATGTGGTGAGGGGGAAATGATTTAGGATTTGGATGGTAATCAGTACGAATTGGAGTCATTTGAAACTTCATTATAACATATAGGTCTTGAATGTGGTGAAGTGATTTGAGATTTGGATGGGAACTAGTCTGAATTGAAGTCTCTTGGAACTTCATTATAACATGTGAGACTTAAATGTGGTGAGGGGAGATGATTCAAGTGATATAATGTGTGAAAGGGAGAATTGTTAGGTTTATCTCACATCATATTCGGATGTGGCTGGTGACTTGTATATATGTTAATGGGAAAGTCGTATTCTTTAAGATAGCTTTTAGATTAAGAAAAGTCTATGAAACTTATTATAAGTTACTTTGGGGAGCCCATTCAGCTTAACATGAGCCACAACAACTTTTATCTGCTGAGTAACCCGCAGACCTTAGTCTCAACCAATTAACAAGGCTCAAATCATTAGATTTTTTTAGATTTTTGCCTAGATCATAAAATTTCCACAGAGAAGCACAACAACCTTTATCTCGCACACCTTGAATGCAAAATAATATATAGGCCTAGTAATTGAGTGAGCCAGTTCTTAAACATTTGGCATTTGGCATTTGGCTTTGCTCGACTTAACTCAAAATTCGATATTTAAATGCTCGAGCTCCAACTTGAATCCTACGAGTTGAGTTTTAAGTAAGGCAGTACTTGACTCGATTCGACTTGGTTATAACATAAATTCGACTCGAAATCGACTCGTATCTTGACTTAATAAAATAATAAAATAATATATATAATATTATTTGTTTACTCAAAATAAATGTTATTATTAACTACATACTAAATGATAGTGGTGGTGGTTTTTTTATTTTTTATCAAATTTGGTTGTTTGACACAGAAATATTATTATCCCCTGGCTAAGATAGTCTTTATATATATATATATATATATATATATATATATA
>JAVDBV010000473.1:0-30169 GCA_032619315.1 Piper longum
AGCGGTGACAAGATGATAACGAGTCGAGTCGAGCCTATTCGAGTTACGAGTCAATCGAGTTACGAGTCGAGTCTGAATCGAGTCGAGTCGATCCGGGTTTAATAGAACTCGTGATCGACTCATTTATCACCGAGTCGAGTCGAGTTATAAATATCGAGTTATCGAGTCGAGTTATAACGATGACGAGTTCGGGCCGAGTCGAGTCGACTCATTAAAACTCGCGAGTCAACTCGACTCGTGAACAGCCCTAATAATAGGTACCCGTGGATTACAATAAGTCAATAAAGAAGACAAGCCGAATAATAAACGAAGTTGAAGCACAGATTTCTACAAGATGCCAAACCAATATAAAGAATGCATCACAACCATTTATCTCTCCCATAGAACCTAAGAGCGAGAAGGATGTTGCCACTAAGTCATGCTACTTGTAGTTGAGAACCTGCGGTTAGGGGTGTAAATAACTCAAGCTTGCTCACGAGTTTTTTACGTTCGGTTTGATTCAACTTGGCTCGCACTTGTTAATTTTGTGTTCGAAAAAATATTCGACTCGAAATGAATAAGCTTGTTGAACAATGAACAGAGCTTGAGCAAAAAAATATTTGGCTCAGTTCGGCTCGAAATTCGAACTTGATGCATTCAAACTTGAAAAAATATTCAACTCGATTCGGCTCGTAAATACTATTGAAGTCACATTAAATTTTATATAGTGTTCAAAAAAAATTTTGATCTTATATAAGTCGAGAACATAAACATTTGCTAGGCTCAAACTCAACTAGAACTCGACTCGAACCAAACTCAAATACTATAAATTTTGGACAAAGTCGACTAAGCTCGTTTATATTAAAGCTCGGCTCAGCTCATTTTATATCGAACCAAACTCAAACACACCCCTACTCGGCTTGGCTCGACTCGTTTATACCCCTACCTGCAGTTAGGGGTGTAAACGAGCTGAGCCGAGCCAAGTAGTGATGTGCTTGAGTTTGATTTGATATAAAACAAGCCAAGCCGAGCTTTAATGTAAACGAGCCGGGCTTTAATATAAACGAGCCGAGCCGAGCTTATCCAAAATTTATAGTGTTTGGGCTTTTCGAGCTGAACTCGAGCCGAGTTTGAGCCAAGCTTTAACCGAACTCGAGCCTAGCAAATGTTTATGTGCTCACTTATATAAGATCAAAAAAAAATTTAAACACTCTATAAGTTCAATGTGACTTAAATAATATTTACGAGCCGAACCGAACCGTACATTTTTTCGAGTTTAAACATATCGAATTCAAGTTTCGAGCCGAGCCGAGCCGAACATTCCTTTGCTCAAACTCTGTTCGTTGTTCAACGAGCTTATCTATTTCGAGCCGAGTATTTTTTTCGAGCACAAAATTAACAAGCACGAGCACGAACCGAGCTGAACGCAAAAAGCTCGCGAGCAGGCTTGACTCGTTTACACCCCTACCTGCAGTACTAATAAATTACAATTATTGCGACTTAAAGCAAGAAAATAGAGAGAGAAATTTTGAATTTTAGTTTCTTTCCGATTGTAAATTATAAATTAATGAAAAGCACTTCTATTATATAAATATTAAAATTAATTAAAACATTTCTACTGTGCATGCAATTTACTCCAACCAATGCATGTTCTAAAAAGATCCATAAGAATGTAGTTTTTTAACCAGACAATATGAATCTCATTATATCGACAAAATTCCGGATGCCAATATAAATTTTCTATTTGTGCAGCCCACCCCTCAATGTCACTAAGTTACAAGAAGAAAGATCTAATGTTCCTCCCAGATGAAAATCAGAAGAAAAATCACAAACAACATAATGAATAGGTAAGTAAGCTGCCATCAACAACTCAATGACAACCATATCATACAATCGAAAACTAGGTCATATATATAACCTAAAAGATCCAGTTATCTTAAACTCAGCTGGTGCCCAATTTGCACAAAATGATAAGCATGATAAAATCATAGTGATATCATTTCCTAATATAATTCAATGAATCAAATAAGATTCCTACTAAAAATACGATATACGGCTTTTTGCACTGGTTTACTCAAGGCATCCTTGAGCACTGCTGAGAGCAAGTAAAGTGGAAACCGAGACCACCAAATAGGATTTACAAAAATTTTCACCATCAACAACACCATAATGTAGTTAATTTGGCAGTAGTAAGAGACTTCTCATCTACCATTGCTCCAACTCAGTTTCAGATACACATTGCCTTCCTTACCAATAATTTCAATGAAACAAAGTGAAATTGAAGTCCACATCATTGACTAAGGGGATCATGAACTACAGCTTACACTTGTATTATATGCTAAATAAATCTAACAATGTCCTCTAGGTCTAATGAGTTCGATCCAAATGAAGTATCTACCTCTATATATCTGGAACTTGGTTAGGGCTTCTACTTGCTCTACCTGTCTTAACCATCTACAACAGCTAAAACTTGCAAGCTAGGGCCGGAAATTTGTGATGAACTTTTGCAATTACTACTTCAAATCGCAAAAAATTGAACATTCAATACACTTAAATGCATAACTTCTGTCAATCAGATACCAATCTTCCTAAATCACAAGAAGTAACCTAAATATTGATTACACAAGTTGCAACTCACTACTAAACCTGAACATATACAACTTCCAAACATAAATGCATAATGATGCTCTGCATCATTGGGGAGGGCTTCTACACTTCGACTTGTTCTCAACTTCTACTTGTCTTACCCATCTTCAACACTTGTCTTACCACATCTTCAACAGATAAAGCTTGCTAGTTAGGGGCGGAAATTGGAGATGAAATTTAGCAACTACTACTTTAGCTTGCCAAAAAAAATCGAACATTCAACACATTTAAATGCACGACCTGGCTACCAATCAAAAACCAATTTTCCGAGCACAGCAATTCCACAGGACTTGAACAATTAAACTAATCATAAAAAACATTAGATAAAAACACTTGAAAGGAAAAAAAAACGAACTTTAACAATGATTAGAAGTAGTAGGAGAAAATAAAAATGGACTTTTTATGAAGAAGGAATGAGCAGCTAGCTAGCGGCGGGCGTTGAGGGTGGGGAGGGAAGAGCCTAGAAGGTCGGCCTGCTGCACCTCGAGCTCTCCCAGCTGCCGCTCCCTGTCGATGGCGATGATGAGCGGCACCACCAGCAGCAGGAACGTCGTCCCTGCGATCCACGCCGCCTTCCCCGTGCTCCTCGCTATCTTCCTCGCGACGCCGGCGGCGCAGGGCTTCGACCTCCGACCTCGGTAGATCACCGGTGCGTCCATCGGCGGCGCTCCGGCGACGGGCCGCGGGCGGGGGGTTTGGTGGTCTGGTTTGGCCACCTTCGCTAATCGCGCCGCTCCAAGGTTGAGAGTCGCCAAGAAGAGGTGTAAATGGGTTGACGTTTTTACCCTTCACTTAGTCTTTCTTTTCTAAAAAAATCCCTTGGGTTGACATTTTTCAAAGCATTTTTTTAAAAACCATTTGATGTACATCAATGTGATCATTTTAAAGAAATTAGGCAAGATGTAGCTTGAGTGCGACCTCTACTCCATACAAATTTTAATTTTATAAATAAATTATTATTTAATAATAAGATAAATTATAATAATTTAATATATATTAATTTATTGAATGAGAAAATAATTATAATAATTTAATTTATTTTTTTCCTTTTTATTAAATTTTGATGGGTTAAAACTCCTACTTCCCCTTTTATTAATTTTATTAATAATAGCATATTATTGAATTTTAATTTTTTAAAACTTTTACTTTTGATCGACCAGAGGTATTATTGAATTTTTCTTTTATTAATAAAAATAAATATATAGCCATGAGCATATGTCGATGTATAATCAATATAACCCCCCCATGGGTTTAGATCTTTTGATAAAGATGTGAATTTTGTCAAATATACTCAGATAAACTTGATTCAGGGTTTGATGTATTCAAATTAGATATAGATTTAGATTGATTTGATATATAAATTGAGTCGAATAGAAGATTTTTTTAGAAGCGTTATAGGAGATTATTCCGGTTGGTGTTGAAAAAAAAACAATTATCTTGGTTGGGTGGCTTGATTGAGCCATATTTGAGGTAGTAGAAACCAAATTAATAGCAAGAGAGTTAAAGCTCATAATAAAAATGAAGGGATTATTGCTTTCTTAGCATCCCATTTGCTCATTAAGATTGATGATACTACATAGACGTTCATGGATTTGAAGGAGATTGACATAGTTTGCACTGGTCAGGCAATTTGAGTATTGCCCGTATGCCATAAAGCAGTGAACATAAAATTTTGCCGTTAAAAAAACAAGAACACAAAAGTTCAAATAAAAAAAACAAAACTCGCACAATCTAAACAACCATAATAGTACTCACAAGCAATATTTATTCATAATTGTTGGTACATTGTTACTCAATGCTCATATGCTACTCGGATTACCTGTTTGCCAACATTTTTACCAGAAAAAAGCCCAAGAAAAGCATCTATAGCATTTTCTAAGCCCTCACTCATGTCTTCTATGTATACTATCTTTCCTTGCTTATAGTACTCGCTTATTTGATGCAGGAATTGAGGAAACAGATGCAAGTAATCGCTCATAAGGAATCCTTGCATCCTTACTTTCTTGAAAACGAGATTGATTAGGTTGTGAGTTCCTGCAGCGTCTGATACACCATGTTGGGACACCAACCCACATACTGCAATCCTGCCATGGTCTCTCATGTTTAGCAGCACTGCATCAAGCATGGCACCGCCTACATTCTCAAAGTAGATGTCAATTCCTTCTGGAAAGAACCTGGTGCTCAAAAATCAAATTCAACCACAAACTGGGATTAGTTTACCACGAGGAATCATGGGTATGTAAAGCACAATTTCAATGAGTAACCTTTTCAATGCTGCATCCAAGTCCTTTTCTTCTTTGTAATTAAAAGCATCATCAAAACCCAGCTTGCTTTTTAGAAGGTTGACCTGATTCATATTTTGATCATTTCAATTTCAAGTGTCTTGTTCTCCATAATATATAGGTGGAACTTTCCATGGAATGTATCTATTTCATACCTTTTGGTTAGAGCCAGCACTGCCCACTACATAACATCCATGCAATTTGGCCAGCTGACCAACAAGCTGACCAACTGCTCCAGATGCAGCTGAAACAAATACAAAGTCTCCTGTTTTGGGGCAGCAAACCTCATAAAAGCCAGCATAAGAAGTGAAGCCTGGCATACCTATTTAAATGAAGATGCCATTATAACCTAAAACCCATGAGGACAAAAGAAAAGGTAAAACTGAAGACAAGTTACTGAAAACACTAGGACTTAGTACCAAGCAACAAGATTCATGTCGTTGTCACTAAGTTCACAAACCTATGCTTCATACTTTATTTTAAATTTACATGATCCATGCTAAAACATAGAAGAGTTTGCAGAGGCACAGCATAGCACTGCACTGCGAAACTAGAAAAAAGAAAACATATGCTCAAACAAGCCAAGAAGAGCCAGATACGATCTACAATTACATATGGCAATAAAAGGAAGAATGTTTCTTTGCATTGATGCAACCTCTCTATCATTCGCAACACAGAGCAAAGCAATACCTTGTGCCTGTTTGGGAGAACTATTTAAAATTGAGAATATGTCAGCTCCAATTAACCTTGATCTAATTTCAACAAACCGTTTATCTATTTTGACAACATTTTCACATTTAAAACACTTCTTGGAATGGTTATAAAGCTCACAGTATTTAGAGGGATGTGAGAAAGAAAGAGCTAAAAGGGATATTTCAAATACCAAGAAGACCAACATGATAGGAAATAGGAACATCAGTAGAAGGGATTTTCCTCCACCCCTCTGTTTTATTGATCAAACTATACTCTTCCCATTTTGTAATTCCTGTAACCAGATCGTCTGGTTGGAAATCTGGGTGATCCGAGTCGATAACACGAAACACACCAAATCCTTCCAATGGCTGAAAGGCAAAAAAAGAACAAAATTGGTTCATTAAGATCGAACAAGGTGCAAACAACAGCATAAATAAATGGCAGCCCCATGCATAAATTATAGGCCAAATGCCATATGTTATCATTTGACAGAATCAATAAAATTCTCAGGCAACCTATCCACTAATCAAAAACCTTTTTCTATACTTCACCATGTAACGGAAGTGGCAGCTTATAATCGCCCTCAATTAAGTAAACAGAAGGAAAAGAAAAGAAAGCCCACTTCAAATCCACATTAGACATACAAGCAATGACTACTTACAAATGCTTTTTAGCATAAAAAATAAATCAAAGAAGGTATTAAATAACATGCAAGCAGTAAGTTTACAATCAAAGGACACTGAATTAGCCATACCAAGAATGATGGGTCCTCACTGATATAAAAACAAACACGAAGGAAACAAGAATCATTTCAATCTGAGCCCAAAACTTACCAAACCAGGAACGAAAGGAGGTATATAGGACTGGTAGTACTCCCTCATTCTCCCTCTCATGTAAGGATCACATGACAGATAAAGGTTCTTGACAAGAACAGCTCCAGACCCTTTAGACACCTGCAGCTTGATGCTTCCCACTTTGAGCTCCAGGTCACTCACCTTAGGGGCACCAACAAGAAAGCTCTTGAATAAGATCTGCTGGTTTGGTACCACGGCCATTCTTTCAGTAAATTGTTGCTCAGTCTACAGCCTTCGGAGATATGGAAGGAGATCAATGAGTAGAAATGGTGATGGTAGAGCTCTACTGGTTTTATGTGTTTGCTAGCTCTTAGTAGTAAGTAGGTATGAAGCAGCGGCGTGAATAGGCCTGGTTTTTACTTTGGAACTTGGAAGGTGGACTTGGGACCTAACTCCCTCCAATTTTCACGTGTTAAGTGTCTTGAAGAGAAAATTTATTCGAAACGCCCTGAAATGATCGTGTTCCATACTGGTCACAATTGTATTGTACTCAGTATTCTCGAGATCAACGAGAGATTTCCAAGGACGTAGCAGATGTGGCCTGCCCAAATTTACTCTTACGCTTGTACCCTATTCGAAACTAATTATGTAATTCTTATTAAAGAGGAACCTTCTTAGTTCATCAGCTGACCGAAGAAAATTAAATATCTTTTAAATCTAGCCACTCATTTAAATTACATGATTATAAAATAGTTTTACCATAGATATTTATTTTTCAATAAAATAAAATCACAAAGACATGGGATTGAAATGTCGGAGCTACACTGCTATAGATGATCAAACCTTTTAAAAGAGAATAATAGAACTATATCATTCAGCACCAATCTTTCATACAAATGTGGCATACACTACAATCTCACAACACTTGTCATGATACTGCTGCAGATCATACATCAGCTACCACATATAAAAAAGCCTCGTGACTCCACTCAATTCGTAGGAAAGGGCTTTCGACACTACAACACTACCATCTATTATTATACAATCTCATAGCATAGGAAACATTAATTAATATTTTTTTAATAAAATAAAATTACACTTCAATAACCCAAAGGGTAAAGAAATGCGGGAAATGGTTTTTATTTTACCTGTACAAGAGTGCTTAAGTATGTAAAGAGACGAACACTAACTAGGTAGAAGTGTGGTGAGAATCAACTTTTCATTACTACAAACAGCTAGGTGGAACTTGGAGCCCCCGGGCTTGGCCATGAACGTAACGACAGGCTGATTTCGCCGGCCGGTTCTGGTAGGTCAGCTTGATGTCTTGCAGTCCGATTCCGTTGCACGGGCTGCTCCCGCTGCAGTCCAACCTCACCGCCACCTCCGACGCCGACGTCCCTCGAATATCGTTGTATGTCACCCCGCTGATCTTTATGCCGGAAGACTGCCACAGTCCGAGCAAAATTACGGTTGAAACGTGGAGCAATTTGGTTCATAATTCAATGAGAAAGGTTACGTACACGCACACACGCATACACACCATAAAAAGGTGACACTTGAGATTCGGTACTCCAAAAGTGGCATACTTCGAGAAAAATTGAGTGGTGGGTCTATCCCATTAAGCAAGTTTGGGAGTAGTCTTGATGAGAAAATTCCAATCAAAGATGTTTAAGTACTGACGCTTATGACTTTTTTATTTCTTTCCTTCCTTGATTATCGGAAGTGTATATCAGTCTCAGTATTGGTCATCAAAAAATTGGCAAGAACCCCCTTACATGGTCAGCTTGAGATTCACCCAACGAGACACAACGAATAATAATTAAATTATAATGAGTTTTATGTTTATTTTAATCTGATATATTTTCGGGCTAAAAGTTTTTATAATGAGTTTTATGTTTATGGTTAGCAGAGTGAATGGTGATGTAGTACCTGAGAGGGGCAGCCATGTTCATGGGGGCAATAGTTCTGGTCTATGATGATGGGATTCTCAACGTTCCTCATCACTGCATGCTCAAATGTAACCCCCCTCACAAACCCCTTGCTTGGCCTCCCCCAAGACTTGATCCTCACACCATTGTCTGATCCACTGAACAACACGCTCCTCACCGTCACATTCTCCACCCCTTCCTCGTTGTAGCTCTTCCCCAAGCTCCCAATGCTGCATAGCACGCATATTATTATGCATCTCTATATAATTATGATACACTTAAGTTCTGCATTTTGTGATAGAGATGGAGGTTGTTATCATGCATCACCTGATGCCGTGGCCTGGGCCACAGGAGACGCCTTCAACGAAGAGGCTCCTCGTCCCGGGGCCAATGGAGATGCAGTCGTCGCCCGTCTTGATGTTGGTGTTGACAATGGTGACGCCCACGGATTCCTGGACGTGTATTCCGTCAGTGTTGGGGCTGTTGCCGTCGGCCTGGATCCTCACTCCCTGTACCTTACAATGGCTGCAGCTGTTCAGGACTATATGGGCCAACTCGCTGTTCATGGAAGTTAAGTCGCTGACTAGTATGTTCCTCGAGTTCATAAACCCTATTGACTGTCATTAAAATGTTTAATAGAGTATCAGAGCCGAATTGAGAAGAAGGTATAGATGAATATAAGGATGTTGGATTAAGGTTACCGCCGCGCCAGATGGGCAGCCATGATGGGAGGCCTTGCAGGACCATAGAGCAGCACCGCGACCATCGAGGATGCCACCGTAAATGCTAACGCCTTGGACACTATGGAAGGCAAGCCACCTGTCGACGTTGGCCAGACGCTGGTAGCCGGGGGCCACGATGGTGCCATCGATCCGAATGTCGATGCGGCTGCTCCGACATGGCCCTTCAAACTTGACCGGCCCCACTAAATAGCTTCCTCCTGGCACATAGATGGCGGCGGACCCCGAGGCAGAGCAGGCGGCGTGCCACGCCTTTAGGAAGGCCGCCGTCGAGTCGGTGCGACCGTCTCCCTTGGCGCCGTAGCTAGACACCACATAGACTGATTGGGACTGGGTGATCAAGAGGAAGAAGAAACAAGTAGAGAAGAGAAATGAAACACCATTAGCCATGCTAGCCATTTTGAGGGAGACTAAGGTTGAGAGGACTTGGTGGTGTGGAAGGATAAATATGTTACACAAAAGGAATCATGTGAAGGGTAAGATCATGCAAGTAACTGGCCATGGGGGTTACATAGTATTTATAAGCACAAGCATGTTTAACATATAAAGAGAAGTGGATTGGTCGTGGCCCATGGCAACCTTCAAAGTTATATCCCAATCACTAATATAATGAATAATGAACATAAGTTAAATTTAATGAAGTTATGCTTGGTGGGTATTGACAAAAACTATGGAAAAATGAGTATTAAAAACGTTTACCTCATTAGTCCAAGTATTTTAGTTCAAACTCCATGAAGCCAACAATGGGGAAAAAAGTGGAGTTACAGTTCGAGGATCACAAAGTCTGAACAGGCAGGAAGGAAGTTAGGCGGTTTGTCTTGCTTTTCTTCACGTCCCGCTGGTTTCGGCGCATTCTACTTCTACACACAACATGACTTGCTCTAACGTGGTCTAATGTCCCTTGGCTTGTTATATCTTAATTGACTACCAAAATCAAGGATTGATTAAGGAGGGGAAGGTGGGGCAGTTTACTTTGGTTATTGGCTTCAATTAACCCGTTAATAACGGTTGAAATTGCCATGAAATGTGGGACACCAGGCCAAAGGATGCAACATATTCAATGGCGGCGGCCACGGCCTGTAATTGGTACGGTACTCACCGTTGACATTTTAATGGTGAGGTGGGGATACAGTTTTGGTGGTTAACATCTGCCCAATACAGGGGATGAAATTTCTATGCATTTCAATTTAGAATTTGGACCTAATATTTTGACTCGATTGCATTGATCATGTTGAAGTGGGCAGAGGTAGTTCTTGGTAAGAGTCCATTTTCTTCTTCAAGACATGCGATTGGTCATAGTACTACATATATTATCGAGTCACTATCCAAGTGAGTACATTAAATTTTGTAAGCACAAATGTTTTTGATTATTATGAGATTAGCCTACCATGGAATTTGGAAATTCGCTAACTAAATTCAACCATCAAAGCTTGGTTTAGTGGAAATAATCCAATGAAGATCTAGGCTTTATTTTGAATTTGTTTAGTTGACTTGATGAAGGCTTGTCAACTAGTACCTGGCCATCTCCTTTTTGTGGGTTCTAAGTTTAATTTACAACAAAGTAGTCAATTGTTTGTAGTCCAATAATATTAGTCTAGATCGCTAGAACCATCATATGTTAGCATGCAACACTACGGAAAAACGGGTATGAATGAATAAAATTTTACCTAAGTTTGTCAAAAAAAAAAAGCCTCGTCTTAAAAGAATAATCTTCCCTTCGTCTCTAATTAAACTCGTTTTCTCGTAGATCCACCATTAGTTTCAGAGCCGATTTTCCATTGCAGCAGAGTATCAAGGCCATGCCAATGAAAACAGGCTTCCATCTCTATATATATGAATGCTTTTGCATGGGGAAGTAACATGTACATGTAATTATCTATAGAGTACAAATCAAGGTTGACCTGATACAATTTGCACCCCAAAGTATCTAGCTTGAATTCATTGCCTATGGATATATAATTCAAGCTTCTCCTAAACTAATTGAACGGACCATTTATGAGGTTTTGTCATATAGTTATAACTGCAACAACTGCAATATCATCTCTAGCATGTGTGCACCCCTTAGTATCAGGGGGATGGAAGCTAATTTAACCAGACCAAACCCTTTAAACAATGGAGAAAATTATTGCTTGTGGAGGAAGTTGAGGAAATGACCAAACAAGTCGGTTTTGGGGGAAGAAATTGTAATGCATCATAAAAAACTAACCAAAACAGTAAAGCCTAAAAACCATTTTTCCTGAAGGCAACATGGGGATACGTTAAAGATAGGAGGTCAGTATTGAGTCATCTCCCTCTCTGAGGAGGATCCTTTGTATCTTGCCTGCCATTAATTCATGTTGGTAAAGAACAACACTGCAGAGAGGATGATGAAAGTGAGCTATCAGGATATTAAGGATCAGTCAAATTAGCATAGATTAATGAATATGTCACGTAGAGTGGAAGGTTTCCTAACAGTCAAGACTTGAGGTGACATATCTATAAGTTGCATGGAGCAGTAATTGAGAACACGAGCACTGATGAGGATGTTGGAGGTAGGTCGTAACTTTGCAACAACCTAAAGGATGCAGTTGCCATTTGCAACATATATATAAGGGTTACCGATCTAATTCAAACTCTTTTAAATCGATAAGTTTAGATCATAGTTTAAAATTTTGGGACTAAGAATTATAATCGAAATTGATTAGAAGTCGCCGGTTACATAAATTTTAACTTCCTCGTGAATGTACATAGATAGCTGCATATGGTATGTTGAGAAGTAGGGTATCCATGAACTTAGACACCCCTTTGTCTATGTCTGTTGGCGTCCGAGTTCGTAAAAATATTACTGACACCATCCGTGACCGTATACGTAAAATTTTTTGTAGGCATAGGTAGACACAGACATAAATATGAAAATTACATAAATTACTATGAACCATAAAATTAATATAAATTAAAAAATTCAAACTAAAAAATAAATAGATTGAGATGTATTTTATTACAATAAAAATTTTAAAAAAATATTTTAAATGGATTTAATTTACATAATTTTATTATTTTTATAATAAGCCAAAGACACACTCCTTCACTTTCCCTACACACTTAAAATCTCTTACACAAGTAGTAAATCAATAACATATTTTGAATTATACAAAAATTTCATAATTTAAAATATAACTTAAAATTGAGTTGAAAATATCCTTCATTCCTTACTACACACCTAAAATTCATAATAAAGTTGTACATATTTATAACTTAGGCAATCACACTATTCAAAATGATAATCTTTCAGTATATGTATAACAAATGGCATTATTCATAACTTAGAAAATAACATGTAACAATTCGGCCCAAAGTATCATTTCTTTAAAATAGTTAACCGAAGTTAAAAATATATATAGGATCTTAGCCTAGCAGGTATTACATGTAGGACTAAATTGAGAGATATCATAATCTACCCATAATGAAATTTTTACACTTTGCCAATTATTAGCCTCAGCTCATGAACTACTTTAGCCTGTAACCCGTTAACCTTCCATGGCTTGTAACCGATAACCTAATACTATTTGTAACGACTCAGTCTAACGTGCAACGTAATAAAATAGTTCATTCTTATTTATAAACATGATATTAACTTATTAGATATTAGATGTGGGACTAAATTAAAGGATCTTACGTAGTCCAAAATAAAAAGATTTAATCTTAATTTTAATTTGACATGTTTATGGACACTTGCAGACTCTTTTTTTAATGTTATTTTAATATCCACAAAAGTATTTATGGTTCATATTTTATATATTGGCACAGACCATGCAGACGTGTCGTGGCTTTTAGACACCCATGTCAAGAATTTTGAGTGTGTGTTTTGTAGAAAAAGGAGAAAATATAGGTTTTCAATATATCATTTTGGAAGTCGATAGTTTGTAATTCTTCTGTTGTTTATAGCTAAAATTCTAAGTCGGAGTATGACAACAATATCTTAATTCTATGTATTTTTTGTTATTTATTTCCTTATTTACTAATTCTTGGTAAAATTCATGAATTAGGAGGTAACAAAAGATTGGTAAAAATATATATATCTACTAACACAACTAGTTGATAAGGCCATTGGTCTTTATAATTTATATACAAGTTCAAATTGTATCGAATATTGATGGGTCTAAGAGTTAATTCAGTGGACTTTGGTTTAGCACTTAATTTATTCATGCTCAAATAAAGCAGCATGCCCACTCAAGATGTACAATATATATAAGCCTAAGCTCCTGGGTGCTTTCTTCTAGATACCCTTGTTTAACCTTCCAAAACACACAAGACAACATTTTTCAAAAAATAAAAAAAAAACATTGGAAAATATAATGCACTTTTCTCCTTTTGCCATAGTCAAATACCCCTTTTGCTCTAAATATTTTCTCAATGCATATCCTATTTCCCAAAGTAAAGAAAAGCACATGAAAGAAGCCCCATTTCTTCCTTCCACTATGCTTAAACATCTCATTAATCCATTTCTTAGAGTTTCACTATATGGGGTGTATATATGTACTGCAAAGAGACCCTAATAAAGAGAGTAATAATGTGCTATAACATTTCTACGCCAAGTAATTTGGCAAAAAAGAAAACACAGCTTCCATCCAAGTATGAAAAGAAATATAGCAAAAGAGCTTTTCATGTGAATGAATCATAGAATAGAAGTGTTTCTAGTAAACTCTTTAATTAAAAATGATACCCTAAGCGTTACATTATAATTGTATGTAACTATAAATGATTCAATTGTGCATACCTTATTTTCTGATTATTACCTTTAACTAGTGTTACCAGTGGGTCGGATCTGTTTATATTTTAGAGGAGCTGCACCCGATCCAATATTAAATACCCAAAAACATAAACTCAAACCCGATATACAGGTCTTCAACTTAGACTCGAATCCAACTCAAAAAATTGAAAACTATTAATTGACAATAAATATATTATATATTTTTATAAAGGTATACAAAAAATTTAACATATTATGATAATTATTTTTATTTATTATTAAAATATAATATATTTTAAAAATATTTTTCATATTATTCAATATTATATAAAAAAGACAAAAATTTTAATGCATAGCCTAGGGGCTGATGAACCTGACTTTGCACCAGCCTTAGCCACCTATTACTATTGACGAAGTATGTTTTTTTTTAAAAAAAAACAGATCAGCCAATAGTTATTGGCATACATCGCAACAAATTAATGGTGCGGCCACATCTGGCTGCCGATGGCTCTAAGGTGGCTGACATGGCCATCCCGGTCTAAATTTTGGCAATTGATTTTTAAATTTTTGTTTCAAGTGAGGGTATTTTAAAATATATATATATATATATATATATTGATAATTAAGCCTGATTTTTTCACCTAATTTTAATTAAATTTCTCATTTTTTAATAATTTTTTTAAAAATTTCAACTGTTTGATAACAAGAAAAACAATACCTTTATAAGTAAAACGCTCCATAATTTTTCTTTTTTTTAATTGTATAATTATTAATTTATTATTATTTATTAGTTATAATATCTAGATAATAAAAAAAAAGGAGCCTTTTCAAGTATCCCACTCACGTGTGTTGGTCGTTGCTTTGCTTGACCTCTTCCTTCTTCTTTCTTCTTCACCTTGTTGAGGTGCAAAGTGTCGACCATGGCCGCCCCTCCTCTCACCACCACCACCGCCGCTGCCACCCCATTCCCTCTCTCCTCCTCGTCCCTAAAGCTCCTATCTTTGCTCCAATCCTCTTCTCCCTCTCCCCAAAATCGCTCCTTTTCGTCGTCTTCCCAGCTTAATTCCAACTGGGCCGTGGCCAGGAAACTGCGGCAGCGGCGGCGGAGCTTCTTCTCTCTACCACCGGTACCTTCCTGATTTTTTATTTTCACCATTTTTATTGGGAAGAATGGATTTGTGATTGGGTTTTGTGGCGTTTTATGTAGAAGGTTTGTAGAGTGTTGAGGTGTGATGCAAGTGTGGAGGATTGTGGTGGGAGTGTTCTTCCTGAGGCGCTGGTGCAGAGGTTTGCGTCTGAGGATGAGGTCTTGACGCAAGTGCCTACTCAGGCTCAGTCCTTAGTGGAGGGCTCTGGGACTGCGGTTGTCTCTGAATTGAAGCCAATTCCTGATCTTGACTACTTGCAGGTTTGTTTGTGGTATGCTTTGTATTTGTTCATTTGCCCCTGCCCAATGTTAGGTTTTTAGGTCTTATGCTCTAATAATGGAGCTGTGTGGAAAAGATAGCGTTTTTTGTGTTTGGTCATATGGATTCCAAAGTCAATTTTTTGGGTGTTATGCTATAATTGTGATGGAGTTGTGTGGAAAAGATAGCATTTTTTTTCATGTAATGTATGTGCTTTGTTTACTGAAAAAGTTGTTCGAATTTATATGGATCTTTTTTACTGAATTGATGCTTGCTTGTTTTTTGCTTTTGAGAAGGAACTTTTAGCTATCCAGCAGCAAGGGTCGAGGGCAATTGGGTTCTTTGGTACGCGTAATATGGGTTTCATGCACCAACAGCTTATAGAGATTTTGAGCTATGCTATGATCATCACTGTATTATTCTTGAAATCCTGGATTGTGAAATATTGTCCACCCCCATTCGTTCGTTGTCAAGCAATTGGGTGCCCCTTTTTTTTTACAGAAAAATCATATCTACACATCCGGAGCTTCGGGGACAAATGCGGCTGTTATAAGAGGTGCTTTGAGGGCAGAGAAACCTGAATTGTTGACTGTTATTCTGCCACAAAGCTTGAAGTTGCAGCCACCTGAAAGTCAGGAATTACTATCCAAAGTAAGATTGAAATAAATCCTTGTATCCATCAGCTTTTCATGTTATGAAAGTTCAAAACCTCAGTTGATGATGATACTGAACAATTTCTTTATTAGGCTCGATATTTCCTACTAAGTAGACGGTTCCATCATCCAAGAAATGAATGAAGAATGCTTTGAGTTGTTGGAAAACAGAGTCGTAACCATGAAATGTGGTCATTGTAACCAATAGGAATCAATGATCAATTCTAGTCTTAATGGAAGATCTCTAAAATCTACAATTAAAGAACAAATATGCCCTTGTGTTGATTTGAACATATTTGAGTTGGCCATTATAATTTACTTATAAAACTTCGTATTATTTCCCCCTCTTTTGAGGGTTGTAACAGGAAATGCATCTTGTTAATAACTTGCCACTTTTTTTGTGCACGAGTTTTATGTCGATGGCTGAAACATGAAAGCAATCAATCAGAAATATAGATTCCATGCAAAAAACCCCAACTATACTGATGTTATGATGATCAATGACGATGATGGATATTTACTTGGAATATTCTATTTTACTTTTAGTTACAGAGGAGTAAATGAATGACATCTAGCACAAGCTTCTTTTTTCTTATGGATTCCAGATCATTCCAAGTGTGTATGTCAACTATCATCTATATTTTTTAAGCTATTATCTTGCCTCACTTTATCTCATGCTGTTTTTTTAAAGGTGAAGAATCTGATTGAGAAGCCATATAATGATCATCTACCTCTAATTGAAGCTAGCAGGTTTATTTTCAACCATCTCTTGCTATCTATATTTTGTTCTAAAAGTGATAAAAATGAAACCTGATAGTAAAATTCTATATTTTGTCCAATGGGCACATATTGAGCTTCAATTGGGAAGGTTCTTTAATAAGGCTAGCCTGAGGTCTGTTTTTCACATTTAAAGAAATGGAGAAGCTTTTGGTCGTTGCATATATTTCAGAGTTAACTCTGCTGCAACTTATAGCTTCTAAGGTTAAAATTCCCATCTTCATTTCCATTCGTTGATTGCATGTTAAAGAGAAAATGGGGTCTTCTTTTATTTTCCTATTTTATTATAAAAAAAGAAAGGCCAATTTAACCTTCCCCTTCATAAAGTTTTTCTTGAAGATTTAATTTTAATCTTTCATTTTTTTTTCTGACATAGTTTGGTGGAACACCAGGTTATGTAACAAGGACATCATTTCACATGTGCAGCAAGTAATTTGCTTTGCCTTTCATGACAGTAAATTGTTAATGGAAACCTGCCAAGAAGCAAAAGAAATGAGAAAAATTGTTACTCTCTTCTACCTTGATTGATCTTACCATTCAAGAAGCCCCAGTAGAAGGGAATTTTTATTTTTTGGAAAAAGGAAGGAAGCTCAAATGAGTCCTTTCTGCCCGGGTAGTTAATTTTTGTAATTCCTTATTTATTGCTAGGTTATACACAGATGTGATTAGTGAGGTGCAATGTGAAATACATCAAGTGGGTATTCTTGTGTTCATTGATTCTTATTTTGCTGGATAAGTCAATCAAATAAACGATAATACAAGGCTACATCTTCACCTCGGCTCCATGGGTTGACAGAATGTTTTTCAAGTTTATTATAGACTTATTTAAAGTTTTACCGTAGAGTCAAACGTTTGCGTTGTAAAAGTGGTCAGGAGAGAAAGTAGAAGGGGGTTTTAATTGTATTGAAGGGCACCTTCTACATCTCACCGATCTTATAGTGGGCCTTCTAAACCAGCTTGAAGGAGCAGGCACACTGCTATATTTTCAACTTTGATAGCTCCATTTTTGTAACAAATTGACTCGAACCAGAGTGCATTTTGAATATAGACCGACATAAAATTAAACATATCAGAAATCAAAATACACTAATTTTGAAAACAGGAGAAAACAATAGTCTTCTTTTTTCATCTCAGCCTGAAAAGCATGACAGGATGTCCACACAGCAGGTTAAGCACTCACAGCTGACGATTAGACTGCAGGCGAAACGAATGATGAAGAAATTATTTGATGAAAGACTAGAGGAAGACTACTCTCTCTTTTATGTTGTTTAAAATATCTCAAGGCTTTAAAGGAATGGGGTTGTGTGTTCAACCCAGTGAGACAACCTGGCTCCTCAGAAGACAATAATAATAATATGATATTTCAACATGGAATAAATATATAAATAAAAACATTGAAGAAAAATAAACTCCTGATAACAATGCTAAGCACAGCTCTGACAGTGGAAATGATATTTTAGTTTTTTTCATCTGGCAAGTCAGATAAGCACATAGACAATACTGACCCGAATGTTTTCTAAACATAAAAAAAAAATCGTATAATATATAAAATTTATTTAATTGTAACTTTTAAAGAGTTAATTACAATATAAATTTGAGTTATGACATAAAATCTTTCCATAAAAAATGTTCCTCTTTTTTCTTGCATTTTTTATGAGAAATTTTATGGAGATGAAATGTCTAAGGTTTATTGCATCTCTGGGTAAAATAATTAAAAAATGCATAATTTTAATGATTTTACTATAATTATTTATATGAATTTCATAAAATTTTTATTTAATTCGAGCTATTCAAACAGAACTTTAATAGTCTATATGTATTGAGAAGGTAGAATGTGAAATACGTCAAGCGGGTATTCTTGTGTTCACCGATTAGTATTTAGTTGCATATTGTCAATCAAATAAATGATATTAAAAAATTATATTTTCACCTATACTCTGAGGCTGTAAACGGCTATGTTACAATTCTATTAATAGCTTTACCATAATCATTTATCATTTTTAAAATTTTTACAAGCCCCTAATTTAGCTGAGCATTTCCAAGCTATTGGAAGCCGCTTATATCGTAAACTAAGCAAATTATAAAATATTTAACCATCTAATTTATTATAAAGTAGTTTTTTAACTAGAAAATAAGTAAATAAAAAAATTAAAATTGATAATCTCATTAAAGAGAAACTTTAACAATTAAATATTTTAAAATTAAAGTCAAGCAAAAATGATTTTTATAGTTATATATTAAATAAAAATCTGCCAAATTGGTATAAAGGTTACGTAGAGACTTATACAATTACTATTTATATTTAAATTCAGTTCGGTTAAATTATCCGTATTTTTCACCATTTTCTCATTTGGTTAAAAAAATTCTTCACCATTTTTTGTTCCATCTAATTTAGATCCGTGGGTAAATTGGTAATGGGTGATTATTTACCGCCCTACTATGCTCCATGTGTTTGCAGAATTATTTTCAAGTTTTTTGTGTATACATTTAATTTGTTATCATAAAGTCAAATGTTTTCATTGTAAAAGAAGCCGGCAGTGATCAAAGTATAGAGGGTTTGAATTGTTTTGAAGGTCGGCTTCTACTTCTCTAATTGTCTTTATATTGGAATTCTTAATCCAGCTTGACGGAGTAGGCAAATTTCCGTATCATTTTTTATTTTTCTCGTTTGTTTTGCATTTAAAATTGTTCCATTTTGTAACAAATTAGTTCAACCAGAGTGTACCAGAAATCATCATACAATAATTTTCACAAGAAAAAAAAGAGAAAACAGTAGTCTTTTCGTTTCATCTCAGCCTGAGAAGCATAACAGGATGTTCACTCACTAGGTTAAGCACTGGCCGCAGGCGAGTAGACTGCAGGCAAAAACAGATGATGAAGATATTATTTTATGAAACGAAGCTATATTAACTTTCACAGTTAAGTAATATTTTTAGCTCTCATAACTTGTATATTCTTCTATTGAGCGAGTCATGTATGATAATTGATCAAGTGGACAGTGAGACCAAGAGTTTACAATTAATTATGTGGGACAGTAACTAATATATATTGCATATATACGTGGAGTCGATGTGATGGACGTTTTGATTTCTATTAATCAAGTTCTCTTATAGTAGCTAGTGTATATGTTGTGGGTTTACTGTAATGCATTGACATAGCTAACATCAATGGAAACGCCTCTTTTTCACCACTTGTTGGGATCGGTTTCTTCATCTCTTTTTTCATCCATTGCCACCATTTAACTTGAAGACAAGACATTCCCTCAAATTTATCACAATTAATGACCTGTATTGGAACCAGAATCTTGAGTATGTTATATAGATTAATCAAAAATAAAGTCTGCCCAAGAGACTTTATACAACGAAACTTTCAACAAGATGTGAAAGACATGACATTATGTACTACGCAGTAATCCAACGGGAGATGCTTCCAAAAAGTAAAAAAGGCCGTGGCCGGTGCAGGTCTCGAAAACTCCGATCTACGCGTTGTTAGAACGACGCTCCAACCTTCTGAGCAACCCATGACTGTATGTACTATTATTTCGTATTACATTTCTCTATTTTATTTAGGATGTAAAGGTGAATAATAAGTACCTTACAATAGACTAAGAATCTCTAATTTATTAAACATTTTTGTAATCAGGGTGAGCATAAAATGCTAAGCCAATTCGCTCCAAACGGGGCAGCTCATAGTTTGATCCTTCAAATCGGCAAGTGCAGGTAGAGCCCAATTAACTGATAAATAACATCATTTTGTTGTTAGCGGGGCTTTGCTCTCCGTTCTTGCGTCAAGAGGATTAACAACCTGCGAGTTTGGAAATGTTTAGTGACAACTACTACGGACGAATGAGAATGATACTAGCCCACAGGAAAATATACGGCAAGTTTGAGACTTGTTACAAGTTGCGTTGTCCAGATTTATAGATCTGGTGATACCCTAATCCAAACGAAACCATACGCACGTGGACGCAACCATGAATAACTTAAAGTCAACTTATCCGGCATTTAATCAAGCGTTATCAAGTCGTTAGCTCAACATATAAGCCACAATCAAAATGAATTTGTGTTTTTACAACCCAAACCTCATTTCTCCGAGCAATTACAGTATGATCAAAGGGAGGCACTGCATACCCAAGATGAGTTTGGCGTCATTGCCTCACCAACAAATAATAAAAAATTGAACGAACGCAATTAAACTTCTTTCTAAACCTTTTTCTTTTCACTTTCTTTTTAATAATTATATATATATATATATATAATATTATTAGTTGGTATCGATAGAACAAAGAGGGGAACATATATCCACTCCAAGCTCAATTAAAATCAAAAGATAACACATAAAGCCACCCCCAGCGCACTACCCATGTACTTAAAATAACATACCAGAAGTTCTTATATTATATATATGGATAGACCCTTTTATGAACCACTTAATAACATTATGGTAGCCCTTTATGTAGGAGAAGAAGACGGTACCGATGTAGCAGCAGTTTGTGGTGGTTTTCCACGCCCCATTGTAAAGCCTCGTGTGCCATCAGGCATACGGGGACCAGGAGGTTGTTTAGGCATTGCCGGCTGATCATTCTGGATATGGTTACTGGAAGGGTGAGTACCTATTGAATGGCCACCTCTGTTATTGAGGTGCTGGCCCCTTCCACGACCCTTGCCTTGACCGCGACCTCTGCCACCTCTCCTGCTTCCACCTTCCTTCTCATTGAAGTTTTCTTCTCCCTGTTCATGTCAGGGTATATTTCAACATAAGCAATAATCAAATGACAAAATATCTAGTTGGATTAAATTTGAAATCTAAATAGTTGCAATTGGCTCTTTACCGTTTGATCAAGTGAACTTTCAAATGCTTGAGAATCATCTTGCTGGTGCTTATCAACTGCTGGTTCGGTTGTGGATGCATCTTCTTCCTCCCCATTCCAGTCACCATCTTGCCCTCTTCTCACTCGAGCCAGTTTTGTCTAAAATAATGTTCATGTTAATGTTCAAATTTTGTTATATTCCTTGCAAACATCTATCATAGATTGCATCCAAATATTAACAAATTATGTTTCCAAATAAAGCTACCACATATTAACTTCATAGTTCGATAATGTGGTGTTGCCATAGCCTAAGGGTGAACCATGTATAGTAAACATAATTTATATTAAAACCACAAACTAGCAACAGAGGAAATAATGCTGGCACAAATAATAATCTTATTCCTGCCAGCATATACTACAGATAATAAATTACTAATAGAAAAATATAAAACAGCTAGTTCTGTTGTTTCATGCAACCAACAATGTATGCCTCCTTTCCAGGATATATAACCTGCATATTTTATAAATCACAATTATCTTATGATGCTTTATCCAATAATTTGTAAAGGTATATGACACTGATAGTCCACATGCAGGTAAATGAAGAGAAAGTATGATACAAATCTTTGTCTTTTCTGGATTGGGTAAATATCAACTATATCATTCCTCTTTTAGTAGTTAATAACGAGGTGGAAAATATTGAAGAGAAAAAACTAGATGAAAAGAAATTATAATCATCTCATGATGCTTTATCCAATAATTTGGAAAGGTATATGACACTCTCGTAGTACAAGATGATAGTCTACGTGCAGGTAAATCAAGAGAAAGTATGATACAAATCTGTCTTTTCTGAACTGGGTAAATATCAACTATAGCATTCCTCTTTTAGTGGTTAATAAAGAGGAGGAAAATATTGAAGAGAAAAAACTAGATGAAAATAAATTAGCACCAGAGCAAAATTAAAGAAGTTAATTTTTTATCACCTAAAATCAAACTCAATAGCACAATGACATATTGATGTAGTTGTAGAAGTGTTTATCATTACATTAAAAAACCATAACTTAAACTTAATCCAATTCTAACATGACTAGGAAGGCAATTCCTAATGCAAAGCACATTGACATATATTGATGTAGTTGTAGAAGTGTTTATCCTTACAGTAAGAAACCATTACTTAAACTTACTAACATGACTAGGAAGACAAATCCTAATGCAACTATTAAACTTATAATATGAAATAAACTAGAAAATAAAAATAAATTAAGAATAACTACTCTAAATCAGATGTTTGGTTATTGGCAAATGATCTATGATAAAGATTCATTTCATCATCCAGCATATAAACTTGCCACAATTCCACATAATTCTATGTCATCCATTTAAATGTGAAGGCAATTAAACAATAATAAAAACATCCAAAAGGCTGACAACAATTGAGTATATGATGATAATGAACAGAAATCATTTTTCCAAAAACCATGCAAACACAGTAACAACACAGCAAAATAACTTGTGATAAATTTTTTCTAGAAGCCCAACAAAAGCAGGTTTAAGATATGACACAGTACCATGCACTTATGCAGTAACCGAACTCTGAGGCCACTTCTCCAATTTCTTTCATCATTCAGCTCATTAACCTGTAAAAAATAAAATATATAAAATCATTTGAACATACAGTTGGGATCAACCGTAAGTTAAACCAAAGGTAGCTTACAGCTTTTTCAGCAAGCTCCACAGTCTCATACTCCACAAATGCATGCAGCTGACATAAAAAAAAATACAACAAAAAATCAAACATAGAAAACAAGTATTTAACACGAGTGCAGTGAAAGAACATACGAATCAGAAATTACAGCTTGCAAGAAGTATAAGAACTATGAAGGCCAGTCATGAGTTCAAAATGAAGATACCTTGTTAGAACTGAAAAGCATTTCCATTTTTCCTGCCCTAGAAGCTGCAGAAGCTGCATTGTTACCAGGCTGGGCAGGGCAAGTTCGAATTGATTTGACACTGCCAGAAAAAGATGTCAAAGAATGATCATATGAAGCAACCAACTAAGAGGAAGTCAGCTGGTACTGTTCTCACTACCTCCCAACAGACGAAAAAATCTTCATAAGCTTTTGGTGAGAATGATCCTCAGGTAAGTTCTCAGCAACAATAATACGGGACTGCAGAGAAGTAATAAAATACATCAAAAAGGTGCAGAGAGGTGGTAGAGGTCAGAAGGACTAAAATAAGCAGATAAATCAGAACCAAATGGAGACAGATTATTGATAATATGACCTGCAATTCTTCTAAATCTGCATCAGTAAAGGGTTGTTGGCGTCTAATCTTTTTTCCATCTTCACTAACAATCTGGTTTGCGAGAGCAAACATTATTTTTATCAACACTCAATAATATATAAAAGAACAAAGCCAACAAAATCTTACAAGCTTTGAAGATGTTCGTAAAGCGTCTGCAAGAAGTGCATGACTGTGAACAAGCGCTTTTATCTTCTTGAACGCAGCAATAACTGATATAGGCACTGTTCAAAAAAGAAGCATTCGTTTCTTGAGTTGTCTCAGGAAAATAAAAAAACTTAATTTTAGTTGCACCCACTATCCCTGGAGATTTACTTATGCGTAATGCATGGCAAACTCTCAATCTGCTCCTAAAAAAAAAAGAGAATGTCGAATTGCCTAGGTAAGAACTTTCTTCAACAAGCAGAACATCTGACAAAGATGGGCGCAAGGGCTTCCTAGACAGATCAAATTCAGTCGTTTAAGTTTGCCTGTCTCGTATACATTAACTTAAATTGATCATAAGGTTTTATGAAGTCATCAAATTGTTCGAACTATTAGTCTTTTTGCATTATCACAGAATTTATGCAGCTGACCATAAATATTATTTTACTTGCCATAATCAAAGCTTCAACTTAAAAGCCTAACCAGCATTGTGCTGCTTGTTCTTCTTCTATTCTCGTTTTAATGAGAGTTTGTTACGTTATTTTCAAGTGACCTAGCCATCTAACAGGGCATTTCACGGATAATATTCAGAAAATAAAGTTGTCTTGAGAGTCATCATGTCTCAAAGCCTCGGCCTATCAATCTAGTTTTGCCTCAGTAACTCTGAACAAAAATGCACTACCTCTGAATGTAAGCGATTCACAGTCCAATTACTTTCAGAAAAACTAGTATGGTCCCTATACAACCCAGACATTACAAAAACACTACATCAGAAAAATTTTCTACTTTTTTAAGCACATATTTCATAAGTGCAAGTAAAGTAAAAAACTACCTCTTATCACTCCGGTACTAAAAGAGTTTAGATCCTAACAGTCTGCATAGCGACATGAACAATACAAAACTACAAAAACATGAAGATCAATCTTACCGAACCCCTCCGGATCTTTATTAATAAACCTCATCAAGTGATCGGTTGTGGCTAGGTTTAAGTCACTCAGATAGTACTCCACCTACCAAAAATTTCAAGCACAACCATTATCACCAACGAATAAACAAAAAGCAAACACCAAATACGAAACACGAAAGGGATTTCTAGTATTCTGTTCCAACAACAATAGATCAAAAGCAAGAACCTCTGAAAAACTCACAATCCGATCAAAATGGGGAACGAACAGACAACCTGATTGACGGCTTTTTGCACGGTCTCCTCCGGGAGCCCCTCCTTGGCGGGGCCTGCCTCGCGATCATCGGCCGCCCGCGCCGCCGGCGACGAGTCCTGCTCGGGGAACCCGACGAAGTACTGCGGGGATCCGCCGCCGCCGCCGAAGTGGGCCGCCGGGAATACGTGCACCGGCGCCACCGCCACGGCGCGGGGGTGTTGGTGGGGGTGGGGGTGGCGGTGGTGGTGGTAGTTCGCGCTCCGGGGGACGAACTCCTGAGCGCGGGCGTTGAGCCGGAACGGGGCGGCGTCGGCGGAGCCGCCGGCTGCGGAGGGGTCGGGGCGGCGGTGCTCGCCGTCGTCGGAGGCTAGGGTTACGGCGGCGGAGGAGGTGTGGGCCATGTCCGATAAACGCGGCGAGGTTTCGGCGTAAGGTGTGTGGGGCCCGGGGGGTACAGTGGAGATTGGTTTCTCGGGTTGTAATCGGGGAAGACCGGGGGCTTTTGTAAGGACCGTCTAGGATGGAAATATTTTTGGACACGCCTCATATGTCTACGCCCTTTTTTGCCTTTAAATTAAATAAAGAGGTGATATATTCTAATTTTAAAAATAAAATATAATCAAATAAAAATGTTTTTTTTAAATAAAATATATATTATTTATATTTTATTTCATTCGATTGAACCACTTTTTTTTAAAAAAAAAAGATTTGTTAATAAGAGTTGATATGTAGTGCACGTACATAACGGACACCAGTGTGCCGTAGTGGAAAAACTTTGGGTCCTTGAGTTTGTAGATATTGGGCTTTTGGGAATGATGTGCTAATGGGCCTGAGTTGGGCTCTTTAGAAACACGATGAAGAACATCAAATTAAGCCCACTCATGATTACATTATTAGGGCTCTTTCTCACTCGGATACATACAGGTTATAATAGGGTGACGAATAATAATTGCATAGGCGAGTTTAATTTTGATTATATTTTTTTTAATCAGAATTATTTTAACGTGAATGGTAAAATTCAGGTCAGATTTTATCGCATTTAAGCCCATCCCTACCCTTATTACCCTAGGTAATTGAGGTCAAAATCTTGCATTTTTTTTTCATCTGCATCATAAACTACACAAAATATCAATGCTTTAAAACTTTTGGTGCCCTTCTTCATGACCTCAAGTACTTTATGTCCTCTCATGCCTTCCTCCACTTTTTTAAGACCATATGAATGCATATCTTATTTTAATTTTATGATTGGGATTGATAAAGTTGTCAATTTGATCATGGCTTTGCTTTCTCGAAGCAAAAACTAAAGATTGGAATCATGGTTTTTGTTGCAGATAATTTCACACACATCCCTCCTAGAAGGTGAGAAACTAATGTTATTTTCCAAAATTCCACGAGGGAGGAGGTGTCCTGGCCAAATATGCTCATATATTATATCGGTACGCCAAAATTGTACTAAGTTATAATAAAAAATTTGGTGGGTATATGTGAGTATAGATGATAGCATTGTAAGCAGGCACATATCAATAAAAATTTTAATCACTGATATGACTAAGAACATTCAGTACTTTAAACCTAACCATTCTAACCAAATAAATTATATATTTTAGCTAAGAAAGATGTAACCAAGATGGTACAGAAGGGTATATTCCTGCAATTCAATGAAAACTGGTTGTTCACCAAATTAGGAACGCCCTTTATTCTACCAAATTTTGATTTTAAACATTAAAGGTTAGGCAAGTCTGGAGAAACCTTTTATACAGAGACTAATCAATTTATATCTCAATTGGATCAAATTTAAGTTTTAATAATTTTTTTTTTCTTGATAGAATAGTCTCACATCTCTATGTGAATTTTGTGATATCTTGTACGCCTTTTTAAGTGGCTATTCACTTTAAATAAAATCTCATAGATCCACTTTAACATGCTATCAAAACCAATCCACTAATTATAGATGCATTCTTTTTCTTTTAACACATTTGACATGTCTGTATTAAGGCCTCAAAGAGGCACATGATTTCAACCATATTTCTAAATAATCTTAAAAGAAGCATGCCCCAAAAGAAACACAAACATAGGTTCAAGTGTAAAACCTAATAAAATTGCACCTGCGAAGGATTGTTATAATAGTCTCACATCTCTATATGAGCTAGATGATATCTTATATAAACGTAAGTTTATAAGCCTTAAAAAATGAATAATTATTTTTAATAAAAACCCTTAAAGCCACATTTAACATTTTTGTACGGAGACAAATCTGATCAAGTAGGAGCATCTTAATTGTATCAATCAGATAATTTAATCGTATATCTAAAGGCGATGACTTAGATGTAAATGGATATAATTATGCTTTTAATTTTAACATGTAATTAATATATAAAATATATAAATACGCGAAAATAAGAATGTCTGACAAGGTTTGTTTATTCCATAACAAAGGTCATCGACTTGTTCATATATTTGCATCTTCTAATAGCTTTAATTATTATAGGTGTAATGGTGTATCTATCATAAGAAAAATTAAAGGTTAGGTTACTAAATAAGCTCAAGGAAGTCTCCAAATGCCACTCCCTCATATTGTTTGTTGCATAAAAGAGATTTAATTTAATGATTATCAATCTAATAGACTGGACCAAGTCCTTGGAATTGCCGGCAAATGCACCACTTTGGCTCACCCTTCTTTGTCCACTTCTACCAAATAATATATACAGTCCCCGCTTCTTCACATTGGCCTCCCCCTTCTTGCACCATTGACCCCGCCGGAGAAGATGATCAAAGCCGCAGACCGTCGGAAAAGCCGAGGACCGCCGACCCATGGAGCTCGACGGAGCAAAGAGCGAGACGAAGAACTTCTCCTCTTCAAGGACTTGATCAAACAAGACAAGGAGCGCACTCTGAGTCTCCTTCAACCGGTTTCACAGGAGTTTGAGCCTCATCCTATAGGTAACCATCAATCAAACTCTTTGCAACTCATGAAAACAATTCCAATTTAGCTCAGAACAGGATTCATATATTATATGCTCAAACAGTGGTTGACAGTAGTAGAGATGTTGGTGCAGGGAACAATCACTTGTACCGCATTCCATCCGGGAAAGGAGTTAGTGGGAATGAGCTGCTAAGTGCCGGCGGTGATAAAAATGACTATGACTGGTAATGATATATATACAAGTAAACGTTTTGTTTTGGGGAGAGAGCCGTCTTTGAGTACTTGGAGAATTAGATGTAATCATGGATCGATGAAACAGAAGTAAGTTTATAGTAAGATGTTTGCGAATTGCAGGTTGAAGACTCCGCCGGCGACTCCTCTGTTTCCGTCGTTAGAGATGGAGGCCGGCGACGGTGCCCAGTGGCTGGTGCAAAGAGAGATCCCTCTTCTCCAACCGATCAGAACTTCTCGGGTACTGTATAGCATAGATTGGACTACCAAAAAATAGGGAGTTGCTTAAGCATTTTTTAAAAAAATCTATAACTGGTTTCACTTACATCTTGTTAAACATTCATTATAATTATAATGTTAGCGTACTTATCAATGCATTGAATAATTTAACATTGTCAAATATTGGATATATAAATTGCATTTGCATTTGTTATAACAGATTTTTTTTATAATGGTGATGACAAATTATCATGCCAAACTTATGTACAAATTAGAAACAATCATATTTTGGAAGACAATTTGGTATATTTGGGAGGCTTTAGATGTAAAGCTCGTTGGTACTATCATAATGAAAATGAATAAATTAAATATTGATTTCATGATTTATCTTCACCATTTGTTAGAAATAATAATTGAAATTAAAGATGAACATTGATTTTTTTTTAAAAAAATTTTTTTTATTATTTTTGGCTTAGTTCTCAACTCGCCCAGCCGAAGGACAACCGGCCCACGTATCCGGAGCCGACCAGAAACCGTCAGTTCCCACCCGATCCAGAACCTCCGGTCCAAGGTTTCCCGGTTCAATTACAACCAAACCGGTACGTGCATCTGACGGCCAGAAAATCAAACCGGTCTTAATCCCAGCCGTTAAACGCATCGTATCCGAGCCGGAAACTAAACCGGTGACTCCTCTAAAACTCGTTGCCCGAACCGTTAATGACCCGAAACCCAAACCCCGCGGCTCGTCCCCAGTGGTCCGGTCTAGGATGCCGGCAACCCTTCCCGGCTTCACCAGTGAAGCTCCGCCCAACCTGAGGACTTCATCGGCCACAAGGGGCCGTCCGGGAAGCCAAGGGGCGGCGGACACAGCTAAAGGAAGGCGACAGTCTTGCTCGCCAAGCACGACAAGAGGACGGAAACCGGAGGCAAAGCGGGAGGCCGGAGTGGTGCACGGTATTGGCTATGGTCCATCTTTGGTTGTTGGGAGTAAGATGGTGGAGAAGGTGGTGAATGCGAGGAAGGCCAGTCGGGGAGACGGCGAGAAGGATTCCGGCCGATATCGGGTTTCCGGCTCCGGTGAGGCAGGCTTCGGTCGAGACATTTCTAGAGCTGCATTGGATACGGCTCTGAAGCACATGGTAAGATTAGTTGGCTACACAACGAACATTTTGTGCATGATTCAAATCATTTGACATGATTCCTTATTAAAATTGAATGAGTCTTATAATTTTTTTTCAAATTTGTAGATTAATATCAACATATCTTTTCCATACATAATATAATTAGCAATATCCACTCTTAAAACCATGTAAATACTATATTTAACTGAAATGGGAGTAACATAAACTTGAAATCAATTTGCAGGACATTAACAGAGGAGGGTATTCAACCAATATTCGCCATTACAACGCTCTCTTTTCCAGGAAGCCAACATTGCTTGCCAGAAACCAACACTTTACTTCAGCAGCATTGGATTGCTCCTCTGCGAATAACGAAGACGAAACATCCGACGACCAAATTGAGGGGACAATATGAGCCGCAGCTTTGGATATCTGTCCAACCAAATTTAACTAAGCTGGTCAAACTTTTACCTTCAAATCAAGTTCGAGCAGAGCCTATTAATACTCGATCTAAATTGACCACAGCTCGAACTAACTCTAATATGTATCTATAGAGTATTGGTGCTCGTCTTATATTTATTATCGAGAAGTTGAAGGCATTATGTATATATATATATATATATATATAATGCC